>VZTA01004234.1:194100-271364 GCA_013398855.1 Mohoua ochrocephala
GGCTCCCCTCGGGGCTGCGGGAGCGCCGCCGCCGCCGGCTGCTCCCTCCCGCCGGGACGGGGTTTGGGGCAGCGCTCCCCGCTCGTGCCGCGCCAGCGTCCTGCCTTCCTCTCTATCGGGAGTCCCGGGCTGGCGTTGCAGTTCGGCTCCCGAACATTTGTTTCAGGGTAGGACTTTACCAATATCAATTTTGGAGTTATTTTGTTTCAGTTGAATTTGATTTAAATTGACTCGGCGGTTGCGAGAAGCTGAGAGGAAGATGTCAGTTTGAGGATTGTTTTCTTTACCTTGCATTTAAAGAGCTCTCTCTGTATGTTCGGTAAGGATTTCTTTTTGTAAAATAATTTTGTTGTGCTTTATTAACTCCTGGAGTTTAACAGTCCTCCAAGACAGACAGGCTTGTTAGAGGCTGAAATAATCAGTTCCAAGGCGCAGACAGTGCCCTTGGTCGTAACAGGTGCAGCGTGCATATTCTTATGAACAATGAAATGGTTTCATCATTCAGGTTTATTTGTATGCTCTGCATTTCTGTGACTCTGAAAAAATTGTCATGCTGTGTTATGTCAAAGATGTGCTTACGGCGTGAGCGTGTCCACAGTACCCAATTACCAGGACAGGGGAGCAGCTGCGCAGACCTCCTCAGTCCGTGCTGCCTTTAATACCCAGGGTATTCCTGGGTAACATCGCACAGCGTTGGTTGTTTGGTGGCTGTTTGAGGACCCGCACTGGACACTGCTCCCTCTGGCACAGCATGAAACACTGGGAGATGATGAGGAGAAAGAGAAGTGCGGAGGAGGAACCATTTATGCTTTGATTGCATTCTCTAAGGCTTTACGGTCCCTGTCCATGTGTTGAGTAGGGTGGTGATGGCACATCATATGATGTTACTGAAACCTAAAACACTGACATTTGTGTTCCACGGGAGAAATTTCCTGGGCAGGTATTTTCCAGATAAAAAGATTGTCATTGTTTTAGTAGCTTCCTGGGCTCCTTATTTAAGGCAAACATCCAGAGTGATACCACAGTTGGGAATTGGCTTAATGGGAGTCAGTCAGGAGTTAGAGCTGTAGATCCGAAGGAAATTAGACTGGAATTTAATTATTGTTCTCAAGCCAACGTAGCTGAAAAGGTGTATTCCAGCATTCCTTGCCCAGGTTCAGCTCTTGCTGTGGGATACCTGTGCTCTGTGGTGCCTGAGGTCTGTCTGCCCTCCTGAGCACTGAAGGATGCCCCTTGCTGGTCCTCTGTTTCCCAGGACTCTTTCAATCTCACTGTTTTGTTAGGGATGGGAGAAGGAGTGGACTGCCTTTGTGGGATGGGGGAGGATGACTGGGTAAAGGAATGAGGATGGGGGGTGCATTTCTTTGTTACACTCTGGCTCTTTATGTACTTCAACGAAGTAGTAGTAGAGCAAAGGAAGAGTCAAGGCTCTAGCCAGGGGAAAGTGCCTGGTAATGAAGTCCTGGGTGATAGATATTAATGGAGGCACTGAACAAAGCAAAGGCACCAGAGGTGTCTAAGAGGTCTGAGCTTATCGTAAGAGATGCCCTACACTGCCCAGGCTTGGAGTCTCATAGGAGACAGTGCTGCTTCCTCCAGGAAACTGGTGAGAAAGAAAGTCGTGGAGGTGTCCTCTGGGGCTTTCAGCCCTCTCCAGAGAGTTTCCCCAGTGGTGGGGTCTGCCAGGTCATGCTGATAAGCTGCACCAGCAGTGAACTTTGTGCTGTTTTGTAGTGTCTACAAACCTTGGGACAGCAAAGTGTCTTGCAAAGGAGGTGGAGAAATATAACCAGGATTCCTTGTGGTGTCTTAACTTCCCGTGGACTTCTTACAGCCTCACCCAGCAATGTAATTCCATCCCTCGTGCTTCTTGGTTGCTTCTTGGTTTATGGCAGGTAAAGGTGGGATCTCTTCTGCCTCCTTTGAGTCAGGCCATTTTGTGTCATTCTAATTCAGCCAAACAAGGAAGATAAACACCTTGTTAATCCTTTGAAAGGTGTGACTACTACAGCTCCCTCTGGTTTATTAAGGTAAAAGTGCTGTGTACTGTTAAAATACAACACACTTCCCAAAAAGCCGTTACTTAAGAAAATGGTTCTTTTATACCATCAAGTCAATTTCATCTAATGATGTTTAATTGAAAATATTTATAGCATTTTAAATCAAATTTGAGGACAGTAATCTTAAAGGATTCTTTAAAAACCCTTAGAAATAATTAGCAGCCTTGTTTGACTTCTTGGACAATTTACGCTGGTGAGAGAGTGATTTGTCCTTTTCACGTTGCTGTGAGTAAGCTGGATAATGTTTATGGGTCTGCTACAGCAATGAAGCTCTGCATAGTGGCCCTTTGGTTGCCTGAGGCTTTTCTTGCTATACATGCTTGTTTAACAGGGTTTGGAAAATCATCTCTGGGAGCCAGTTATATTTTTATGCTGCAGATGCTTGTCTGGCCGGGGCTGTGTCCACGCTGCAGCTGTGGTTGTAGCTGGAAGTGCTCTGCTCTGCAGAAGTGTCTGTGGCTGCGTGGAGCTCGCTGCATCCTAATGCTGCAGGTCCCTGCTCTCGCTCTGCTGAGCTCACCTGCACAAGAGGAGCTGTGTCCTCACTCCACAGACCTGATCCATCTGCAGGAAAGGGCTCTGGATGACCTGGGTCAAGGTGGGGTTGATGCAAGAGCATCAAGACTCCTGGGCACTCTGGCCAGCTGATTTAGCAGACTGGTAGCCCCAAGCCATTAACTAGCCCAGGAGTTTAGCAGGATGTAAATTGAGTTAGATGTTTCAGATTGTGAGGATGAGAGAGCAGCATGTGCTGAAAATGAACGAGGCTTTAAGGGGATCCATTGCCTTTTGCTCAGTATTGTTCCTTTCTGATGCAGAGTTATGAGGAGATGCTTTCTAGGTGCTGCTGATGGCATATGGAATTCGTGAGGACTGGGTGGCAGTGCCTGTCCTCTGAGGAAGGCCTCTTCTCTCACAGTAGGCAGTTAATAAATGAATGCATTCATTTGCAACTATAAGTTCCTAGCCAGAAGTTCAAATCTGTGTGGTGAATTTCTTAATAAACTTCATTTATTCTGTTTTCTGATTTCCTTGCTCAAGGACTGCTCTGCCTGTGTAAGAATAGTAGGTCACATGCTCTGGGGTGCTTCTTTCAAATATCACCATGTCGGTTATTTTAGAAAGGTTTTGTCTAAGCAAACTCACTCTGGACGCTTTTCCCACCTGCAGGTTTCCTCAGGGATGCAGAAGCTTAGCAGGTGTATAGTGAAGGCTTTTCCTCTGCTGGCCAAATGTTTGCTCATGTCCTAAATATAACTTCTGGGAATTTGTGTTTGTTTTGGAGCTGGGGAACACTTTTCTCTTTTACTCTCTTTATAGATTCAGAGAATTTAAGCATATGATTAACATTAAACATGTGAATATTCTCCGTGGACTCATTTTTTGGATCAAAGGCAGAGTGCTCAGTCTGTTGAGAGGATGGAGCCCACAACCACTAAATGCAGGGAGCTGATCTGCTGCTATGCTTGTCTAAAAGGAGTATATGATATGAGTGCTTTGGATTTATGTCTGTCTGTGCCCCAAATCCCTCTGCTAACTGCTGTCTTGATGTTCCTTATCTACAAAGTGCTTACAAGCATTAACAAACCTTTGTGATGCTGCTGAGACATGTTGTTATCCCCCTTTTCTGTAAGGGGATGCTGCGAGAGTTTGGTGATCTCCTGAGACCACTGTGGGTTCAAAGCTGGGCATTGAACCTGAGGCTTTGAATTCCCAGCCCAGTGAGGCAGCAGGAAGGGGCAGCAGCACAGCTCTCTGGCGGTGCTGGGTTCAACATCGCCATCTTTCACACTGTCAGAATGCTTCCCAGATTTCCATCCTGACACAGAGGCTTCTCATATCATCTGCTGGATCGGGCTGCAATGCAAAATACAGCCTGTCTGCAGGAGTGAGCAGTGGCCTGTTAAGGGAAGGAATCTCAGAGCAAATTGTGTGTCCGTGCTGGCGCTCAGCCTTGCTGGATGCTACAGGCAGAGCTGATGCGTCAAGATTCCTCTAATATGAGCTTAGAGAAAAGGGAAATTTTCCATCTTCTCTAAGTACAGTGATTCTTGATTTCTTGCTGATTTAAAAATACTCAGAATGCCTCTACAGAGCAGGGAGCCTGAGTCCATGCATATAAATATAGACACACTAGGTGTGTGTGCCTATGAGCTGGCAAATGAATCAGTTTCCAAATCTGAAGTTGGCGTGGTGTCACTTTTGGCTCCGAGGTGGGATTTTTTCTTCTTCCTGGTTTTATTGTGTTTGACTTGCTTAATTTAGAAGAATTTCTTGAAAGAGAATGGGCAAGCTTCAAGCGTGGAAGAACACGATTTGCACTGATCTCGCTGTGCTTGTGCACAGGTGAGAGGCCAGCGCCTGCCTCCCTCCCTTGCCCCTGGTCCATAAGACCCTCCTGGACCACTGCCAGATGCCAAGACATTGGGAAACTGTGGTGGCCGGGCAGGGTCCAATTATGCTGGGTCCAATAAAATGTGACAAAGGCAAACTTCTGTGGTGTTTGAATTTTTCCTTTAGGAAATGCCATTCATCAAAATCCAGAGTTTTGTGATATAAGGCTGGTGATAAATTTGCACCGATTCCCAAGTTTTCCACAGGACAGCCATCTGCCGTACCTGCACACACAAACATGTGAGGGACAGGCAAGCCCTAATTGGGAATTTACTACCTTTGTGTGCTGAGTGAATAAACCATCCTGAGCTTTTGCATGTATATAATGGCATCTTTCCTTTCATCCTCTGTAGGGAACCCGTGTTCTTCTGAACTAATGTTCCCTTCCATAAATGACCCAGTCGGCCTTCATCACTGCTCATTAGATCAGAAACTTATTAGTTAATAGCAGTACTGTTCTTCCTTTTAGTGCCTACTACAGCTAAGCTCATGGCATTTACAGACAGACTTGTTAGTCATTAATATTCTTTGTATTCTTCATCTTTGGCTTCAGAAGAGAAGGTCTTTCATCTTTTGCCTTGCTTTGTTTTTTAGAAGAAGCCAAGTTTGACTGGAGGAAAAAAGAAACCAAAAAAACATTTCTCTACTGCTTTCTTACAAGCTTCCAAGCAGTCTCCCCTGCTGACTTTGTACTTTCGCAGCAGACAAACATTGACTTTGTTTTCACAGAATATAGCTGATTTTTTTTTTTCTAGTTTACCTTTTTGGTTATGCCTCAGTAGCTTGACAGGACAGGATTAATTAGTCAATGACTGTGTCTTTAGCTGAAATTCTCATTCGTTACTCAATTTTTCCATCGGGTTTATTGTACCTGAAATCAAGTTGGTGTAGAGAGAACGTAAGCACATGTCTAAATTTAGCAAAATTGTGAAGGGTTTCCCTGGTTTGGAGACCAAAAGATTACTGAGATCGATCTGTGGATTCTTGTTCTTTTCTTTAAAAGAAAACCAAATGCTGATACCCAGGAATGTGTTTTAAGTCTGTGTGCTGGGGGTGACATGTGCGTGGGCAGGACGATGGCAAACCGTGTTTCTCAGATGGGGAAGGCTTTGTTAACATCACTAAATTCTCACTTCTTGTAAGTGGTCAAATCCTTTGCTAATCTGCAGTGCTAACTAAAAGGAAAATACAGAGAACAGCATTTGTCTGTAATCACGTGAAATCTCACACCTCATTTCTGAAGAGCAGGATCAAAAGCTAAAAAACTTGGTGCCTGGGTTATGTGTTTTGTTCTCGAGGTTGGTTAAATGCTTTTTAAAGTGTGCCAGTAGTTCATATCCATTCTGCTCAGGTTTCCTCACTCCCAGCTCTGATGCGGTGCACATCACAGTGTGATCATTAAGTGTGATTACTGCATTTTTGACCTATTTAAAAGTGTCTGGCTGTGAAATTCCAAAGATTCTAATTTAAGCTATAAAACAGATTATTAATGTGCCGCCGCTTACACATTTCATGGCTCATTTCCTGATTACAGCAATTTTGAACGTGTACGTGTAGGCTGTTCCAATGCATGTGTATAAACATCCTACACCGTGTTCAGCCTGGTCACCTGGCTCGGGGATCGCATTCCACGTACCTTCCACAGCTTAAAAACAAACAGAAGAGAAAGCCACAAGTGCAGGAAGTTGGGACGTTCCACATGGGTGCTGTCAAAAGGCCAGATGCTTTCTGCAGGGCTGGAGCTCAGGACAGGGTGCAGGAATGAGGATCACGCAGGGGTATGGAAGCTGGGCAAGGAATGTCTTCAGACAGTCCCTTGCTGTGCCCTGTGGACTGGAGAAGGTGCCCTCTGAAAGCATCAGGGCTCGATGGCTGTCCCTGGATTGCTGCCAGGAGACTTCAGCTGTACTGAAACTGGAACACAGACAAGATGCTGTGTGCAGTCAGTGGATCTGCGGAGAGAAAAGATGACTGTTGAGATCTTCAGTATTTTCCATCACTTCATTCAAATCTGTCAGCTTGTTCATGGAGCTGAAACTCTGCAGAGCCTCCTTATCCGGGTGTGCAAGGAGGAGTTTGGGGTTACGGTTATGTGGGTCACTTAGGATTCAGCCATTAGGATGACCCAGCGTGGAATAATTCACCAGGGTTACAGATGCAACTGCAAACAGTGGGTCCAGTAGAGAAAGTCAGCCAGAAAGATCAAGAGCAGGTGAAAGTGTTGCAGAAAATATCCTGTGAGGCACTTCCATGCACTTACATTGAGTCTCCTCCTGGTGAGGACATAAAGAAAAGCTTGTCTTGCTGTGTTTCTGTGTTTCACAGAGGATTAGTTAGGTGCTGAAAACTGCACTTGGAGATTTCTTCCTGAGCTGGGAGCACGTGTAAAGCTAAGTGTGTGACTGGCTGAGTTTGCTCTCAGCTCAGCTGAGACCTGACCAGGCTCAGCCTGAGCCTGAGACCAGGCTGACCCTGGTCCTACATGAGCTGCCAGATACGGATATCTGCCTCTGTGTGAGATTAGCAGGGATTTTATACAAGTTTGGGATGCAGGATGAAAGCAAGGTTTGGAGCAGGTGTGATGCTCGTCTGCATCAGGGTGGGATTTGGGCTGGTGCTCACACTGAACAGCATCTCAGTGTGTATTGCTTCAGAACTTTATGAAGGCAGAGCTGCTGCCATTCGTTACTCAGTTGCTGGAACTGATTTGGATCCTTTGGATCCTTCTGTCTGTCTCCCAACTGGGAGGTTGGAAGCAAGGCTGGCTGAGCCCTGGTGGAAGGTATCATTGCATAGTGTACACAGCTGGGAGAGCATCAGCTTGTCGTTTGCAGTTGTCTTATTTCTTAATGTGGTGTAGTAAATTATAAATGTACACAAACACCTACGGAGTGTTTCATTCATGAGCTGCCAGATTGCAGTGTGCTTTTTGAAAGTGCTGGTTTGGGGGTTGTTTTTGTTTTGTGGGATAATTTCATTATCTGATACCAGGCATTTCCTAAAAGTAAATCGATCACATGAGGACCATGTGGCCATTAGTGATTCCGCTAATAAAATTTGGGGGTTTTTTTTTCCATTCCATAAAAGACTTTCTGCACCACAGCCTTTTTATGCTTTATGGCAGTTATTAGCTGTTATTAGGCCATTTTAGGAAGGTCATTATTTGCTAATGGGTGTGCTGTGGGGCTTGGAAGCAGGTGCCACAACCTCCTGTAGGCCAACAGAAGCATTTGAAAGTACAGATTGTTAGGAGAATGTGAAGGAGGGTTGTATAAATAGGGATGGTTATGAGGAGTCCCTCTCGTGGCAATACTCGCATGCCTCTCCTCTGGGCTGTAGCAGCGCTAACAGCGATCCCATTTGTCTATTAAAGCAAGGATCTTCTGAAGTGGAACCACAAATGACAGCAGAATTATGATTAAAGGGTAGTCAGTACTGATGGCAAGCCCAACATAACATACAAGCCTGGCTGCGGTTAGGAGAATGTGCCCATCTAATAAGCAGCTTAACTTGGTGTATTACTGTGAAATAGAAAGAACCATGGAATATGTGATGTGAATAGTAGGCTGGATTTCCCTGTCACTTCGTATTTATGTCCCTGTATCTGCCCTGGTTTCGCCAGGGTTACTTCTGAATTGCACCCGAGGGAATGAGAGGTGGATTTCCACTTCTCAACACCTTTCTTTTTAACCTGGAAACGGTACTGTAATTGGTTTAGCCCTAGATTTGAAGTTTTCATATCAGATGAAATGTGTGCTAAATATCTTAGCAGTAAGACTAATTGGTCCAAATGTTTTATTTTTCCAGAACAGCTGCTAACTGATACAACTTCATCCGACTCTATTGAAGAAAATGGGCGTTGCTCCTTTCTCACTAATTGGAGTTGAATTGGCTGTTAAAGGCCAATTCCACGAGAGATATTAGCAAATAGTAAGGCTTGATCCACAGCACTTTGCAGTCAATAAATCAGCAATTGCTGTCTACACAATAGCAAGTCTTGAGTGTCTTTGAGTTTGAGAGCCCTCGTCTTGAGTATTGCTTAAGTTTCCTGAAATCAGTGAAATTGAGATAAAGCCAGTGACTTCTTCATATGTGTTGGGGTTGCTTAAAATTTATGTTCCTCACTGAGAATAGACTGTGCTCTGCTGTGCGTTGGGGGAAGTGGAAACTTTTGCCCCTGGACTGTAAATAGCCTGCTGAATATTTGTGTTCTAAAGGTGTTCAACCAGCCACTGAAACGGTGTTTCCAAATTGCCTTGAATCACTTCCTGATCGTTTCCGTAACAGGTATCCAGGTTTTACTATTATTAGGCTTTTACTTTTTGTAGGCTTTTACATGTGTGAAGTTTCCTTTTCAGATTGTTGTGTCTCCTTCCCCTCCCGTCAGGATTCTTCTTTACAAGCCACCTCCAAATATCTCAGTGGTACGTTGTTGTACCAAGCCGTGTGTTTGGGTGTTTCAGCAAAGACCACAAGAAACCGGAGGTTCTGTCCTGCACACCTTCCATCTTGATGTTTTGACAAGCCCCATTTAAAAGCTCTTATGGCAAGTGATTTTTATGAGCACGTGTGGGGAGGAATGTGTAAAGTGCTTGAGATGGTCGGGACTGGAAGAAGCATGACAACTGCTTTGTGTAAGATGATCTGTGTTCGGAGGAACAAATGGTGCATTGAGATGACAAATGGAGCGGCAGAGGTGCAGCTGGGCTGTTCCATAGCGGGGGTACTGCCAGGCAGCTCCATGGAAGGAGTTTGTAGTTGATATAAACAATTTCCTGTTAGCTTTGAGGTTTCCGATGAATTAATGATGTAATTCTCATTGATTTAATTAAATCAGATACCAGGGTCTTGATTTGCAGAGTTTTCTGGTAGTAGTATTATAGTGATATTAGGTGGACAAATAAATGGCCTTTATTTTCTTGCTTGCCGGGTGGGGTGTCTGGTGATAATTAGTGCATTTATCAAAGCGTCCTGCCATGGTGGAGACGGGCTGGTTTCCACTTGTGACCGACAGAAACAGGGACAGTGAGATTATGGGACTCGTCCAGCGGCTGCTGTGTCACGTGTCAGTCACAAGAGTTAAATGCTGGCACCCTAAAAGCCAGACTGGTCCCCCGAGTCGTGCACTGCTCATCCTTTGGGCCGTACTGCGCCTCTGCCCTTCCTCGGGAGGGCGGGCAAATACCGCACGGACCTGGCACTGCTCCCTGCCCCAGGGCGTTACCGCTGTCACCAATTAAAGCTCCAGTGCAAAGACTCGAGGTTTCGGTACCATCCCAGCTTGGCTTTTCACCTGCTGAGACAACGTGCTAATGTCACATTGCTCTGATTAGTTTTGGTTTCTCTCACACAAGTTTGAATGTGTGTTGGCTTTTGTCAGGAGATCAGGAAGGAATTAAAGCTGCATTCTGCTTAATTGTTCCTCAGCAGTTAAATGACGACAAAATTGCTCCACCCCAACTAGTAAAATAACAATTAAGAACACTTAATTAGAGTCAATAGCTGAATTTTATTTATATCTACCTTTTTATTTCTGCTAATTACTGTGCTGAGTAACAAGTTTAATAAGACCAGCTTGTAAGATGGATGGCAATAAAATCATGAGAAAACCAGAATGTTTGGGTTTTTTTCCTGTAGCAGGACTGGAGGAATTTGTACCCATGGGTTAGATTTGCAAAGCCTCTGACCCTCCCCCATTGGTATTTTTTTCCTAAAAACAAAGATGCTGTCAGCGCAAGTCGCCGCATCTCCGAGAGGGTCGTTTACCTTTCATAAAAAATAATAAAGGCCTGTATAAATACTCTCCGTACTGCTCCTGCATTATATTAGTGAAATATGTCAGTGTTTGTGGCGTGTGCAGCCCCACATTTCATGGCACCACTTGAAAAATGCAAGACATTCAGGTGAGTTATTTGGAAGACAGTGACAAACCCATTTGGCAGAGCTGTGTCCTGAAGAGAGCGTTTCCAAGCACACAGACAGACGTGTGTGACCAGGCGTCGCCAGTGCTGGGGGAGCTGCAGCCCACGTGCCGCTGCAAGGATGGCTGTGGGGCTTCCCAGTTTGCTGGGTTTTCCCAGTGTGACCTGTGGGACCAAGTGCTTACAGGCACCAAGGAGATGGCCATGGAGATCTTTTCTGCGTGGCTTCCAGAAATTTGAAAGCAGGGTGGTTGTGTTGGGGTTTTTTTTGACAGCTTATGTGCTGTTGGGTCTCTACCATGCCTTGGCATTTCTTAGCCACGTCTTGACTGAGCTTCTTGGATAATCTGTGTGTTGCCAAGACATGCTGCAGAGCTCAGTAGACACAGCAGAATCCAAGGTTGTGGTCAACCTCTCAAACAACTTCCACCTGACGGTGCTGGCTGGAGCAGACCGAACCCCCGTACACCTGGTGCCTCCTACTCCTGGGTGCAGATGTCTGCATTGGTGAGCAGAGTTGGTTTTTTTTGAGCCAGAGGAACAAGGGTGCTCAGGGACAAGCTGAGTTTGGATTTGGGTTGTGAGAGTGTGCCATGGGCAGCCGAGGAGGAGGTTACCCCAGCCACCCTTCCTGCTGAAGGTGTGCTCTGCCTTCCCCATCCAATACAACAGGGACAACCGACAGTAAAGAGCAAGCAAGAAGAAGCTTTCGCCTGCATCTTTTTGTGATTTTATCTAGTCCCTGAGCCTTCACTGTATTATCTCCTTAAATCTCTGTGCCTGACACTTTTGCTTTAGCACAGTTGAATGTATTACTGTCCTGGGTTGTAAAAGAAAACCGTGTGCTTGCAAGCTTCCATAGGCTTCCTGGGAGGGTTTGGAGTAAATCTCCCAACGTGCAGCTGCCCGCTTCAATTCTCCCTTTTCATGTAGCTCTTTTTTTAGCAGTGAACTACTGCAAGGATAAGTTGCTATATGCAAATTTGAGATTAAACCTTTTGTCTTTCCAGCATTTTCTGTCTGAATCGCTCAAAAAGCGGTTGCAGGTTCCCAGCTTTGGGCTCTGGCTGTGCAAATGCCCCAGCTGAGGGCTGGGAGTGTTGGTGCATTCAGGGCTCAGCGTTCCTGGGACAGTGAGTGACGGGATGGATAAAACCCGTGGGTGGGTGATTTGTGCTGCAGGCAGCAGCAGCACAAAGTGGGGGCTCTTTTGGTTAATGAATATTGAACTTCTGCTGTCTAACAGCACGTTGTGTCCTGCTCTGCAAATGAGCATCCTTGTGAGAGGCTGAGCTGCAGGCAGGGGGGGCTGCTTGGGAATTCATTAATTCCTGTCTGGGTGACGAGTGTGCTCCAAGCAGGGCTCTGCTGGTCACCCATCAGTTGGTGCCATGCAAGATGACTTTTTCTTTTTTCAGTTGTTCAGTTCTAATTATTTTCCTCTCAAAAGTCTTTACTTGGGGCTGGGTGCTTTTCTCTGGATGCTTTTCTCTGGATGCTTTTCTCTAGCTGCCCACATTGCATTTTCTACATGACAATGTCCTCAAAAGAATTGATGTAATGAATTTGTGCACTCAGCAGTCCCTAAATTCAGCTCTATTTGTGGCAGGAGTTCCAAAGGGCAAATGCATCTCAGAAGCATTGTGACCGTTGCATGAAATGGTAATTGTAATGCATGGAAGATCAGCTGCTGATTTATTTTTATTAGTGCAGATGAAAATTACTATGATGTTTCAAGTAGGGCGTAAAATAATATCTTTAATCTCATTCCAGGAGGAATATTAACTTCACGTTTTGTGTTTCTTTTCTTTCCCAAACCACTGAAAAATGCTTAGTATGTGACTTGAGTGTCTGTTCTATCATGTTTATGTAGCAAGGTTTCTCTTTATTTTCCATGCTCATAATAGGAAGAGTGTATTTGATTTCTGTCGTGTTTTATGTAGTATAGAAGTTCCAGTTCCTTTGATCAGAAAAGTCTCACTTTTTAAGCAGAAATATGCATTTATCCCCATAGACAAAATTAGGAATTAGAATGCTTTTCCAAACAGAACACTGCAGGTGAACTTCAATTTAAAATCCACCTGGAGTCAAACGTTTGCTGTCAGCAGGAATACCTGGGCAGCCAGAGCTTGTGGAAGGGACAGTTCCTACTCTTGGTTTCCTGCAGGGGAGAACCAATTTGGTCCTGGAGACTCCACAGATGCACAAGTAGTTTCTGGGAAGGCTGACTGTAGATGGAGGTTCTGAGCAATGTCTGGGTGCTTGAGTCTCCACTTTTGGATTTCCCCGGCTGTCTTGGCACAAGCTGCAGGGAGGATAAGCCCTTTGTAGACTTCAGCCGTGTCCTGTCTGTGCCGGGTGAATTTGCTGCCCACGTCCATGCCTCGGGCTGGTTGGCAGCGTGAGAGCAGCCCTGGAGATGGAAAGTAGTGCTCCTTGCTGCTGCCATTCCAGGGGTGGCACATCATGGGAGGTCAGGGGCACGATGTGTGCCAGCAGCTCCAGCACCCCTGCCCGCTGTGCTGCTGCTGTGCAGCCCAGCTCATTCTGTTGGTGTTAACCGATGGCACTGGCCATGCCAAACATCACTGGGGAAAGAGTGATGATCCTGCTGGCAGGACTCAGCACTCCTGCTCTGAACTACCAAAACAGAGGAGGGTAAGTAAAATTGTGAATATCTAAGGGTTTTGAACCCTAGATAAGTTAGCAAAAACATGGTTATGGGCAAGCCAGGGCTTCATACCTGCATGTGAGAAGGTGAATGTGTGTTTCTGGGGCATTGTCCTGTCTCTGAGTGCTGTTGTAAGAGCATTAGGTAGCAGTGGTGTTTCAGGGGGGTTAATTGCTAGTCTAAGTGGCATTGTGGGGAAAATTGTAAAAGGCCTTGAAGAGAATATTAAAGGATTCAAGTATTGCTTAAAGTATTAACAGAAGATGCACATGTAGGTGTGTGCATGCATGTGTGTAATTGACAAAGCAAAGCCTTTGAATTGGAAATCATTGGTACAGAAATACAGCTAAGGGTTTGGAATGGAGTTAGTTCAAAAAGCCATGGAGAGAAGTCAGGGTATTAAAGCAGTAAAAGGATGTATGGCAAGGCATTCACTTCTTTATCAATATATTGATTATACTGAAGGTGGAGTGTGTGCAGAGATGGGTCTTCTGGTAGGAAAGGAAAATGTATTTTGGGAAATGGGAAAAATCATTGAAAGTGCTGTAAGACCTTCTTAATACTTCTTTCTAAAAGTCTGGAGAGGACCCTTGAGAGTTTTGCTTTGTGTTCCAGGAAGTTGAAGACTGTCCTCTGTCTGTGAAAAAGCTTTGCATAGGTGAAGAAATCGGTGTGGTCTAAGACTCCACAGGTATAAGAGAAAGAAAGTCATGATATGAAAATATTTATAATGACAAGAAATTGTACACTGCTAAAGTGACACTTGTGCTGTGAATAATTTTCCATAATGAAAGTCAAGAGCTGGGCATCCTGGTGAGTTGACTTTGACTGTTTGCAGTGAGAGTGCTCAGAGATGTTCCTGAGGAGGCAGGGTTGGTTCTTATTATTCCATAGAACAACTCAAATAGTCTTTCTCTCTCAGTAGCACATAGTCTGCTAAGGGTTGTGATCAGTGGGCCTGGGGCTTGAACACCTGGAGAGCGTGGTCAAGGTGTTGTCTGTCCCAAATGCCTTACCTGCCGTGGAGCCCTCTGTGTGCAGGCAGGCACTGGTGAGCGTCCCCTCGGTTGGGCTGAGCGCCCTGTGGGTGTAAAGCTTTTTGTAGGCAAACTTTTGGGAGGAATTTGGAGGAAGTGGCTTTGGGAGTGTTATAGGTTGAGCTGGGCAGAGACCTTATAGCCCACACTGCTCTCGTGACTGGTCTGTCTGCTGTTGACCTTGCTAGTGACGCCCCTGCCTTCTCTCAGCAGGTTTAGGGTGCCTAGGGGACTGTGACGGGAAGCTGCCACGTGTGTGTGCTCCAGAGTGAAGTGGGAGCAGGTGTCCATTTGTGGTCTCCGCCACTTCTGTTTGCTCAAGCCGTGCACTCGCCCACTTGTTGTTGGTGCCCAAGTCCACTGTGGATTTCTGCACGGTGCTAAGGATGCCGAGCCTGTCCTGTCCCCACCCTGCAGTGGACACACTGCACAAATGCTGTTAACTCCATCCAAACCAGCTCACACTGTGGTTCACTGCTCACATGAAAGCACACAGTGGCCCCCAGGTACTGAGACAGTGTGAGAGATGTGGTGTCTGTGCAGTGCAGGGTATGGAGCCGGTTCATTGCTTTATACTGCAGAGCATGAACTTGCCCCGAGAGCCTTCTGGTCACAGGAGGCAGCTCACCCCTCTGTCTCCCGAGCTTTTGTATAACCAATAGGCTGAGCTACTGTGGGGTTTTTTACTACTAAGTGCTAAATCTTTGAATGTACCAGCGCCTGTAGGAGGTATTGGTATTTTTAAGGCTTGCTTGGTTTCCGCTTGCAAATACACTGCTTGTATTCCTGGATGAAGATATTCTTGGAATACTTTAGTGTGAACCCTCCAGTGGGCAATCTTTTATTCCAGAATAATGGGCCTTTGTCCAATTTAACATAATGTGCTTTGGAAGTGGAAGCCTGTGGTTTGTTGTGCAGGAAATGCACTCATTTACCAAATCTCATTAATTAACTGGCACCTATTTAAGGGAAGTCTCTTCTTTCATATGGTGTTTAAAACCTCATCTATCATAAAGAAGTAGCTCTTCAGTTTTTTAGAATTCATCTTTGATTTTACAAATGATTCCTTCTGCATATTAAAAGTCATTTTTCTGCTGTTGCTTGTTATGAAAAAGGGACCTCAGCTTTGAGAATTATAGTTTAAGCTGCTCAGAGTTGTGTGGCAGCTCTGTGCCTGCTGCCAGAAGCTGGGACTGTGCTCAGGACACTGCGTCTCTGCCATTCGACGTGATATTCTACGTGATGAAAAACTAAAGTAGCTATTTTTCCTTCTGTGTGTAGCCCCCACCACTTCCGAAAGGTACAAGATTAATCTTCTGGCTGCCAATCCGCAGAGCTTTGCCCACAGCAGAGACATCCAGCAGTGCCTGCACTGCACCAACTGTGTCAGACAAACCTCGTCGCCTCTCCTCAGCGGGCTCTGTAGAAATAACCGTGCAGACGTTTCTCCTCAGCCACCTCGTCTTTGCTCCTTCCCTTGCTTTGCTTTGTCATTTCCAGGTCACTTCCCTTGCCTTTGTCAGCATGTTTAGCGTTGCTCCGTGTGGGCTCTGCCCTCAGGAACACCATCATGCATGCTAAATCCACGTCTGGGGCCACGGTGTGGAGTGGCCCATCCACTCGGGAGTGAGATACAGCCATGGGGAAGAATAGGCAAGCTGCTGACCTTCTGGAGGTCAGCTCTGTGCAGCCACACAGGCAACTTCTGTCCTTCCAGAGTCAGGGTGCCAGGGTGGCCCTTGTGCGGGGGGGTGCACTGCTTCTGCCACCCCTGGCTGCTCTGACTTGTCTTCAGTGGTGCCTGAGCCAATCTATTTCAGTAATGCAATTATTCATATTGAGCTTAATCAATGAGCCACAGAGCAATCTACTGGTGGCTCCAATCAGTGGAATTACTCAGAAGGATCAAAATGAGCTTCTCTTTCTGAAAATGAAGCTGTCGTTCACACAGAAATGAGTTCAAGGGAATCCTGTTCTTTATGCAGGGCATGCTGTGACTCAGAGTACCTGTTTGTGTAAGTCCTTGTCTTGCTGTAAGGTAGGAGTAGGGGTCTGTGTATGTTTGGGAGGATGTGGATCCCAAAGCAGAAAGGCCAGGGTGATAACCTTACTGAGAGAATCTGAAAAAAGGGCTGCAGAGAATCCTGCAGTTTGCTGTCTCCCTGCCAGCAGCACCAATGCAATGGGTAAAAGATTGTTTCAGTGGGGCCCAGCTGAGTGTCTCTCGAGGACAATGTGGCACAGCCCGGGCTGTGATCACCGCCCGAGGTGGAAGGGTGTGCAGCTGTGAGCTGCCATGTCTGACACCTGCTGGCATGAGCCTGCTGTCCCCACGCAAGTGTTCCACACACCTTCAGCACCCACCACTGAACACACAGCATGTGGGCAGCTCCTCCTGCCTCTCTCTCATGTGCTCGTCCTTCCAAATTACGAGGACACATGGAGGATTTCAGGGAGCGGGGAGGGGTTTGGTGTGAAAGCTGGCACTCCTCTGTGCTTGGCAGGACTTTGTCCAGGCTCACAGCTGTATGAGGGGAGGCCACATGTGCACCCCTGTCTGAGCATGCCTCGGCACAGCTGTGGGGAGGAATCCCTCAGACTGTCAGTCCCGTGCTGTGATTTTTATGTGCACATCTCTGCCTGCACGGGGTATGTGTTGCTCTGCAAACCTGCCTGTGTCTGCTGACGAGACCCGAGATCCCACAGCGTTGTCTCCTCCCCCACATGTGTTGGATGCCACTTGCTCACTGAGAGCATGGCTTGAAGGTTTTGCCCTGCCCGTGAACTGATGCCAAAAGGGAGTCTCTTTCCTCTTTTGGAGCTGTGAATCTCCTCCCTCTCCCTTGCCTCAGGTTTGCAGGTTGTGGGACTGACAGGAGTGGGCTCCCTGGGCTCATTCTGTGGGCAATGTTTGGTTTTGATAAGGGGCAGGGCAGTCCTTGGAGGGGTTTTTACCTCTCGGTGTGTTCATTTTCTGCTAGATCAGCAGATTGGACAGCCTCATCCCACTTTCTGCCAGTTGCTGTCTCTGTTGCAAGGAAAGCAACAGGCAGCAGTGGGAGAGCAGGATCTCTCCTTCGCTCTCTGCATGGTCACACCACATTATGTTTAACATCCAACTGCTGTCCTGCCTACTTCTTACCTTGGATGTGCCTGCAAGTGGAAACTGCTGAGCTATTCTATGATTATTTTTGAGTTCTGAGTTTCAAAATGCAGCCACAAATAGCTGTTTGGCTCTATAAAGCTAAAATGTTGGGTGCATGTAGTGATTATTTATTGTCAGACTCTTAATCTGACTGGGGTAAGTGAGAAGCTGATGGTGGGATCCAAATACTTCCACGCTTTCAGAGACCTCAGTTCCCAAGTTGGAGATTGGGTCCAAGTGTTCATGGTGATCCTTCCCAAAATGCCTCACCCCAAAGGGCGTAACACTCCCTGCCTGTTTTTGGGCCTTCAGCTCAAGTTCTTGAGTTCAGTTCCTGTCTCTGGTCATCCCATGCTGTCCCGTAGAGAGGTGAGGGGAGGACAACTCTGAAGGTATTTTGAATTGCCAGAGCCATTTGTATTTTGTGTGTTTGAAATGTAGCTGGGGAGGAGGGTTTGCTCTACACTACATCACTGTTATTTTAAGGTATCAGTTTGGGTGCTTTGGACAGTTTGGTGCTGTATTTGTAATCTTCTCAATAGATGTTTATATGATACAGAAAACCTAGTCTAGGATTCCTGCTGCTCAGTAAAAATAAAGGGATAATTGGAAAATGTCCAGCTGGGTCCAGTCTTTCAACTTAAGTCAGATCCCTGATTACGAAGCCCAAAATGGGGATGAGAAAGCCAAAGTGCGCAAGTAACCAATGTCTCCAAGACACCAGACTGTCTCTGAGCACGTCTCTGGCATTGCCGTTTCTCTTGATTTATAGGATAAGCGTGGTAACATTGTGATATTTGTTGGCAAAATGGTAACTTCTCGTGGCAGCCTCTACAGGCTTTAGGCATCGGTTCAGCAAAACATAGAACCATCTGACCGACTCCATCTCTGCTGGATGGAACATTTATATGTTTACTAAATTTTGAGCACATGAGTAGTTTTGTTGGCTGTTGTGTTTTGAAGCACACATTTAAATGATTTACTGACCTGGGGCCTACATGCAGATGTGAATATTAAAAATGAGAATTAAAGCATCCAGTCCAGATTGTGAATCTGAAATACATCTTTTCAAGGCAGTCTTGAGGATTTAAACAAACATTTTCCATTAAGTTTAATGGAAGATACATGCCTTAACTCCTGTAGACTGCTTTGAACAGCACCAGTTGAGTGTTCCAGTGTGAAGCCCTAGATGCTGGATGTCTTTGCATTGCAGGTATGTTCTCAGCTCTGAGGGTCTCGTAACATCTCCTGGTCACTGTTTTGCACCAGTGAGAGACAGGATTCTCGCTGTCCTTGTCACACTGCTGCCAGCCCCTGCAATTTCATCTTTAGCTTCATGGTACTTAGTTAGTTTTATCTTAAAATAACAATTCCTCATCCTGAATCAGTACAGTTTCAGTTTCTAGTCTTATTTCTACTTAGCATGTATTGCAGGGGGAGATGAACATTTACAGCCTTTAAATTCCTGAAGGAAGCACTTGAAACCCTTGACAGCATTAACCATAAGCGCTCAGAATCCCGAAGGGAATAGGAATTTGATAGACTTGTGCATGTGTTTTTAAATCTCGAGGCTTTAACATCAGTCTCCTGACCTGTTGCATTGCTGGGGGACCTGGCACGTGCAGCCTCACAACCTCCCACATGGGCATCAAGCAGACACGTGCACGGGGAGACTGGGTCTGTCCTGCTGTGTTTTTAGCGTGAACCTCAACTGGATGACTCTCCTACCTGTCTTTCTGGAAAGCACTTGCAGTTGTCCCAGCTTCTCACGTTTCTTGATGCTCTGCCTTCTTTTCCGTGGTGCTCCAGGGATCCCAGATCGGTGCAGCAAGTGTAATTTCTGTGTGCTATTTGTAGAACTGCTTTGGTTTTTTGGAGGTAAAACTGTTTTCCTTCAACTCTGCCTTTTGTTCATAAGCACGGTGCTTGAGGCAGAGCATTTCATTAAAGATTTATGTAAAGCAGGGGCTGGTCTCTGAAGCAGGAGGATAAAGCTGTGCTTCAGAATGCTAATGGAGAGCTGGAGCAGTTTGAGACGTGTATAATGCGGCAGCACCGGTTGGCACGGCCTGATGTCTCATCCAGGAGAGGGAAACTTGCACCACGTTGATCTTTGCCGCCCTGTAACTTTGAGGATCGTTCACAATCCAGTGTGAGGGAACAGGAACACCCTGCAGGCAGGCCCTGCCAGGAGCCCTGAGAGTGCACGGGCTGGGAGGAGTGAAGGCGGTTTGGCTCTGGAGCTGGGGTGGCAGCAGCCACTGCACTGAGCTCCAGTTGTTGGGAGGAAACCACAACCATGTGATTTTGTTCTCTCTCTGCCCTATCCTCCCTTTTCCAGCTGGCATGAGCAGGATGTGGAGGTGAAGCTCAGCTTATGTTTCCTTCACTGAAATCTCTGATAACTTCGGCAGTGGCTGAAATGTATGGGGAGTGGCCTTTCTTCTGTCCCAGGTTCCCCAGTGCTGTCTTGGTAGGGAATCCAGGGAGTCTGTCAAACATTGAGACACTTGTGAAAATTTACAAGTGCACCCAAAAGCACTGGTGTGGGTGGCTTCACTGAGTACCTGGCAGCTGCTGCAGTGCTGCTGGAAACCTGCCTTGTGGGAGAGCACGTGTGTGCCTGCCGAGCTGGGAGCAGGGACTGTCCCAGCCCCATCCCCGGCAGCTTGTGCAGAGCCAAGCAGCCTCTGTCTGACAGCACTAACCAGATATCCTACAGCATATGGAGCTTCCCCTGGGCTCCACAGCTGTGCACAGGAGCCCACAGGACTCTTTCAGAGCAGTGCTGTTTACTGTTCGTGGCAGGTGCAGCTCCTGTTCCCCACTTTGCAGGCAAAGCTCCTTCCTGTCAGGAGGCACCCAAAGCTGCCAGGGACTTGCCAGCCTTCAGCCATGCATTAATGTATTGCTGAGCTGTTTCTTTGGATGTAAAGGCACGACAGGAAATGGGGCTTGTATTCATGGAAATGTGATTATGTATGTTGTGTAAACTAACTAGTAAAAGTAATTCTGGAACTCATAACAGGACAAGATTTGAATACTTATTAACAAAAACAATGGCAGTTGCTGTGTAGGTTGGAATAAACATCTCTATCCAATAGGAGAGGCTGTGTTGTCCCATCCTCCTTTATAGCCCTGGCAGCTGGAAATGACCATCCTGCAGGCCTTGTGTAGGAGGCTTTGGCAAGTGTAGTCTTGGACTGTCTCCGCTGTGTGGAGATCCTGCAAGTTACAGGATAAAAGACTGGAACAAGCTTGCCTGCACAGGCGGTGCCCTTCCAGGTAATCTCCTGAAGATAGGATCTATATATCCCTTTGAAGTCATTCGTGGAGAGCCATGATAATGTGGAAATGTCTTGGACTGTCTCCTTTTGCCAGCAGCTCCAGCCAGGATCACAGGCCAGACTGCTGCCTCGAATGTGTGAGAAGCAAATGCTGCTGGAGGACTCTGGGCATGCAGAGGGTGGTGGTGGCAAACAGCCTTGTGGAGGGATGAGCAGGGTAGGGTTTGATTTGAGGCTGAAATGTCAGCCAGAGCAGTGTTAACAGCTCAAGTGTGAAATAACTCTAGGTTGGAGAGCCCAAAGGTGTGGTTGCAGATGGTCCTTGTGGTGTGAGCTCCCAGCTTACGTCAGCTGTACGAAACAATTGCACTGCCTGTCACTGGTGTGTCGGACCCCAGGACCGAGATGGTTTCGCTAATTTCACCACGTACCTGAATTAATACAGTGGACTGCGGCACTCCCATATGCAGTTTGTTTTGAGGTAAGGCTGTCACAAATTGGAAAGTCCCAGCCCCAGTCCTCTTCACATCAATCATCTGCAAGAAGGACACCAGCCAAGTGTGTATTTTACCAAGAACACGCCTGGAGAAACGCCTGGTGGTTTTTGCTCTGCATTTGCCAGAGGCAGGTAATGCCAGCTGATAGCTTTTATAAGGGAAAGTTCTGAGAAACTTGAGTTATTCTGGTGCAAATCAACTTGGTTGCAATGTGAGTAGAGCCATACATAAAGATTGGCCAATGTTGTTAATCCTAAGCAAGGGATAGTTTTCTAGTTCTCCTAAACTGTGGAATAGAAATTGAAAAAAAACCCCAAATCTATTTCTTCATTTTTGTGGTCTCCATTTTTTGGCAGTGCCCGTGATGTAGGGCAGCTAAATGTCACCTGGCTTACCTGTTGTGTCTTCAGCAATGAATGCGGGCAGCCATCAGCTCCCAGTGACTTTCAGCATCTCTGCCAGCAAGCACTGGAAATAGCTTTGCTGATGTACAGACAATGTCGGATCTAGAACTAACAGGTTGGCAGTGACAAGTTGTTGTTTCCCAGCAGCTTTGGAGGACAGGGTATACTTGAAATAAATCTATCAGGTAGGATTTCAAATTGGCCAGGGCTGTAAGTAAAAGTTTATTGAGCTTATTTATGATGTGGCACCTAGGAAATGAAATGGAGAAATGTCAAGTGCTTTCAACACCAGCCAGCACAGTTTAGTGCCCCCTCCCCCTTGCTTGGAAGCTCTGTCTTGGCTTCGTGCCGGAAGCATATTATTGTAATAAAACACATTCACATTCTAGGTGGTAAATGGAATTTACCCGATAATTAAAACTAGAAATAAAATAAATTCATTCATCACCATCATCTCCATTCCCAGCATAGCTGACATTCTTACCACTATATATGGTATAAAAATGTGCACCTTGGGCTTTTTAGCTGTTCATGGTATAATGACCAAATCCATCTGTGAGAGTCTTGGGAATTGAAGCTGAAGCAAAACCACACAAAAGCTAGATCTGAGCAGTTCCCATAAATGATGTTTCCATAGTCTCTTCTCCTGAATTTGGACTTTGGCCCAGGCTGAAGCCCGTCTTCCTTCCAGACTGCTGGTCGTTACCATTGTACAGAGAACAGCCTCAAGTTCCTCAGCTGAGTAACCATCTGTCTGCCCTCCCACACAGACACCTGAAGATGAGATAATGTTGAAAAGAAAACAAATAATTTAAATAATTTTAAAGCCTCAAATGCATCTTTCTGCAGTCTTCAAAGTTTCCAATGTATTTTTTTTTAATGTGTTAATAGGATAGGTATATTCTTAGAGGTTAAGTTCGCTTGTTACATTAGAATTATGCATCCAGTTTGATAGAGTTGTTTCATAATTGTGCAAAGGGTCTGTGCAAACACACAAATAAGTTGGATTCGGTCCTGAGGGCCAGCAGCCCTTCTGCAAACCTGGGGACTGGGAAGAGTGACGTGAGCCCTGCAGTCTGCTTTGCAAGTTATATCTCTTTGTGCAGTCTTACTGAGTAAAGCCTTAGTAAGCAGTCATATAATCCAGCACAAGCAGCACAACTGAGCACAGCAATTTCTTTTCAGAGGAGTGCTTGCTAATATTAGGATAAACTTACACAAAATAGAAAAATTAAAGACAACTTTGAAATGAATCCTGAAATGCAGCTAGAGGGATCTTGGATTAAAAACCTCTTGTGTGCTGCTTTATGAACAAACAACTTCATCCATGATAGATTGTGAGCCCTGAGCGTACATAACAAGGCAATTAAGAGAAAGCACAGTCAATGGAATAATATTGCATTATCTTTTTGTTTCACATAAGTCCTGTATCTCCTTTCCACTGCCAGTTTGCTGTAAATTGCACCTTGTCATTAATAGGATTATTGATAACTCTGCCAAACAGAGCTTCTGCAGAATTTAGTGTTTGCTATAATGCCTCCTTCACCATTTAAAAGTGTTACTAATATGCTTTAAACATAAATCTTGTACAGTTAATGCTCTAGGTTACAGCCAGCAGCAAGTAGAGCTCTGTGGATCACTAAAGCTGGAAGACAGGGACGCACGCCCGCTGAGGGATGCGGTGTGTCCAGCTGGCGGAATTTTTTTCAAGTTTGTAAATGCTTAAAAGTGAATTTGCCCTTCCTCCATGGGGCAAATTCAGGGGTTAATTCCACCCTGGTTAAATTGGCTTGTGCCACGATCGAATGTTCACCCGACAAATGGCATTTTCCTTGCTTTCACCTTCTCCTGCAGCTTCCTTGGAGGCAGCAGCTGTTGTGCAGGTGGCCCCATGCTGTGCTGCTGGCGTTGGCTCTGTGGGTGGCTTATGCTGGCCTTGGCCACAGGGACACAGTGATACACAGGTTCAACGTCTGATGGCCTCTGGGTCCGCTTAAGGACGTGGGTTCACGTCCAGCAACACAAAGCTCTTCATCTCCTGCCAGCAATGGGGCTGCATGTCACACATGTCACACATGTCACACACTGTCCCTCTGCCTGGGCCCAGGGTGGATGGCTGCAGAGCATGGGCTCATTTGGGGATAAAAGACAGAATTGTGACTGGAACTTTCTCCAAACCACTTCTCTTTGCAGAGCAGCATCACATCTCTGCAGCTTGGGTCTGGGTTTCAGCCAGCTGCTTCCCGCCCTTCGTCATCCTGTCCTGCGAGGGCATCATCGTGGCACCTGTAGTGTGGCTGTGCAGGGAAAAGGGCCGGCGGTGCTGGGTCTCCTCTGCCCTTTGGCAGCTCCCCAAATCCTCCCTGCATGTTGTGGTCCCACAGGTGCAGAGTGGGATTCTAGAACGGAGCTTGATAATAAAGGTGCCATTGCCCATCACTCCTGTTTGTTAGGAAGAGTTATGCTGCAGGATTATCCTGGACTACTTTGCTCCTGCTGGGAAGTGCTTTATTACTGACAGGTCTGAAAGCTGCAGAGGATTTGTAGGAATGAAAATAAAAGATTCTCCCATCTCTGGTGAGAGCCAGAGATCATCTGTCACTGCTTCTGGTGTCCCACCTCCAGCTTCAATCCAGGTTGTTGTCTGGACCATGAGCCCATTCAGGTGATCATTGCTGCACCCAGTGTGCCCTGTCTGTGTGTAGGACTCCAGTGCACAGTCCAGCTCAGACTGAAATAACACAACTGGATTTAATCGTTATTTGCTGGAGCTGTGTGGTATCAATCTGACATCGTAACAAGACACAAACAGACGTGCTGTGGTACCATCCTGATGTTTTCAGGACAGTGACCAAATTCAGGCCAAGCAAGGATGGTGCAGAGCAATTCCTTGAGATTTTCATTACCAATGTGGTGATGCTCAGATACTGTTGGGCCTGCTTGGAGTTGGAGCAGTGACTGCTACGTGCTCCCACGGTCCCTTCTCTAGCTCGTGTAGAGCAGCCATTGAGGCCTTCTGCTCAGTCATTTAGAAGATGGTTGTTCTCTCAAAGCAGCAGTTTGTCAGACTGTAATTTTAAAATTACATTGTGTTTTTCTAGGACTTGGCAGAACTTCTCCAAGACTTTTAAAATAGTACACCAGAAAAGCTCATTCCTGGTGCAATAAAAAATGAAAAGGAGGAAGAGTGATTTGAAATGAACTGTTTGTTTGGGAGCTGGGTTTTTGTTTTGGTTCTTTCTAAGAGAATGCTGCCTGAAACTCTTGCTTTTGAAGATGTATTCCCACGCTGAAATGCAGGGTTACTACAGAACAGCCTGGCTGGTGTTTTAGAGGTCGATATTTGTTGACTATTTCAGCGATGCTGCCAGTGCACAGCAGTGGTGTCTCGCAGAGGAGGGCTGCAGGCATGCCCTGAGATGAATTGATTCAAAAGGTAGGCATTGCCTCTTGGCTGCTTTAATTTTCCTCCCGCCGGGTTCACTGTGCTGGTGTGATTGCAGCACACACCAGGCTGGAGTTGCCATCTTTCACTGGGTGACAAGGACAAACATTTTTGCCTTCAGAGAGACTGAAGGTTTCTCTATTGTGTGTCACCATGTCTGGGGAGCACGTAACTGCATGTCACCTGTGACAAACGCAGCATTAGAAATAAGTCTGCTGTGGGTTAAGAGCCTCTATCTGGAGGTTATGTGGCTGTTATGCTACTAAATGTCACTTTAACTTACAGAGTCTCGCTCCAGCCTTATTTCTCAGTGCTTCGGTTGGTGAGCGTGTGGTTTTGTTGCTGCTCCTCATGGAGTGCATAACTCAGCGTGAGTAAAGACACCCATCTGAAACCATAATGTACAACTACATTAAGCCCCATTAGTTAAGAGTCAGACTGGTTACAAACGAGGGTGAAATGCCCATTTCATTGCTGCATCTGTCTCTTCTCCGTGTGTGTGTTTAATTCTTTGAACAAAGGGTGGGGAATTAAGAGACACCTCTGTGATACATTTGGTGCCATTTTGAGCCAGCCCAGGTCTGGGAGAGCAATTGTATTTTAATCATCTCTGTGAGTCATCACAAAAAAGTGCCAGCTCAGGTTTGATTGCCGAGATCGCTTTGTTGCTGAAGTGCGAGACGTGGAGGAGAAGGAACACAACGTGGTGTTTAGCTGCAAGACTGAGCGCAAGATGCTGACAATTTGAAAAGGCTTGGTTTTGACTTCGTGTGCCAAACAAATTTACTGTCGGAAGAACATGTTGGCCACGCGATGATGTCATTTTCATAGAGTCGCTTTACAGATGGTGCCCATAGCTCAGCAGAAGGCTTGGTCTGAATACAAAGACCTCTTCAGGATTCTTCCAAGTCTCCTGGTTGGAAGAAGGCCAGTACTGATGTGATACTGAAATGCAGGTAGTGAAACTGCTCATCCGGTAAAATTCCCGCCTGAACTCACTTGCAAATCAAAAGTGTCATTGAAGCGCCTAGAGAAGGTGAAAATTATCAAAGATTTGTAGATGTGAGAGAGAGGAAAAAATATCGGAGGATTCTACAGAGGCTGGAGACACGGTGCTGGACCAAACCCTTTCTTTGTGGAAGGGTCGTTTGGAACTTGGAAGCTCCTGGAGGCTTTTGTAGAAATGAGCATTGAATAATGATGGACTGAGCTCCAGAATAACCTCTTGACTCTGGCTTCTCATGGTGTGTGGTTTGGCAGTGAAGCGGAATGAAGAGCTGGTGTGACATGAAAAGCTTTAAAAGTGGAGGATTTGGGAATTTTGAAATTGAGTTCTCACAGAGAAGTCACTCAGCTGGTAAAATGGACTACAGTCCTGAAAAACGGTGGTGGATTGTACCAGATGTGAGATGGAACTTTTTTCCCCCAGGTTATTGTGGTAGCCATCTAAATGCTCACTATGGTAATACAATTTTTAAACAAGAAAGCAATTATACATTTATGAATGGCAGGCACACACTGAAAAATGCCCTGGACAATCAAGAAGAATGTTGGTCATTAGTGTGGTAAAAGATGTATAATAGGCTAAATCACTTAATTTCCCACACATTTCCGGATTTGGCCAGTGGGAAAGATTTCACTGAAACGATCACAAAACAGACTGAGATAATCTTGGCCAATATCCTCCTTTTTGACAAAACAGATTCTAATAATAAAATCCCGCGTTTGATCACTTATCCCAGTGAAAGGCTTTTCGTGGTCCTTCCTTTTCATAGTGTTTAATAGGCTGTAGCACCACTGCCAACCAGCCCAGAGCAGGAAGGGAAGGAGAGCTTTGTGCTGGCCTTGGCAGGAAGGTCAGGGCACGGATCTGACCAGAGTGCAGTGGCATTTGCAGGGACCAGCTGGGGGGCTTTGTTAAATGTGTGGGATGGAAGTGAATGGGAGCATTGGTGTGAAGGGGGAGATCTTCACAGATAGCTCTATTTGGAAGGTAGTTCTTGAACAAAATGCTTATTACGGTATGGAGGGCATTCAGATGAGGGTGAATTCCTTGTCTTTCCCAAGAGGGCTCCCAGGCCAGGACTGACAGGGACTCTTGGCCCCACTGAGATACGCGGGTTTCTCCAGGTGAGGTGATGTGACTGCAGGTGAGCACTGCTGAGTAGATAAGTAGATATACATCTCTGCTTTTGGACGCTGCAGCTTCTCCGGAGTTTAATCTGCTAAACCTCTTTGAAGAACTTAAATATCCAGAGCTCTGTCTAAAACTGAATTATGTCTTGCCCTGTTCATGTAGCACAGCGTGGTGTTTTTGAGCAATCTCTGAGTTGCTGGGTTGTTTTTTTTTCACTGGCTATTAAAAGGCACCCGATTCTACCATGTTGTTTTAAAGCTTGAGTATTTCAATTTTGTGGATATTTTAAGCAGGGATCCTTGAAATCCCTAAGAAACCAGCCTGTTTCTCTGAGTCCCAGGCATGTCTTCTGAAAACACTGTAAATGTCATAAGAAGCGATTTCACTGTATGGCTGCCCAGAGCAGACATATTGATGTTATTTAGCCTTCACTTGCCAAGTTGAGTGCTAGGATTGGGTTTTCACATGCGAGGCAGCTATCGGCTTTACAGATAGCCATATTTTCATAAGCTGCATTTGGCTGTCACACCTTCTCCTGTAGTTTCTTGATATGCAAACAAGTCTCAGTTATATATGCTCCTGGCGTATAAACTGATATCCCTGAAGAGTTCCTGATTATCCTTCCATTAACTTTTACTCTCCTCTGTCTCCCTCGAGGAGGTAACAAGTAGTCTTTCCTCCATCATGGGTTTCCAGCTGGTTACCTCCCCGCTTCCCTCCTAAATAGATTCTCTCAGTAGGGAAGTACAGTCTGTGAAATTTCAGTGCCATCTAAAAGTACAGCAGGGACTGCTGAAGTGGGAATTTGAAAATTTGAAATGCAAGGAGAGCATCGTGGATCTGAAGGTGCCCTCCCAAAGAACAGAATCACCATACACCACGTCTGAATGCAGGGTTGTAGTGAAGCCAGGAGCAGGGGCTTTGCTGTTTGTATGTGGTGTTTCAGCTCCTCAGCTGTACTGCTGGAAACTTTAATGGAGGCTTTAGTGTGAGGCTCTGCCATTCTTACATTTTCTGGTCTAATTACTATTGTTTCCAAACCGACATTCAGCCCCACTTCTTGGTTTCACTCAACACCGCACACTTCACAACATTCCTCACTGCCACGGCTGTCCCTTTATGGAGTTCAGATTGTTTCTTAATAGGACTCCCATACCCTGTGTCCATCAGAGCTGCAGCTGGGGACATCCTAGCGAAGCGTTCAGCAATGAAATCTTCACCTGTCCTTGTCCATCCTCCTGCAAACTCCTGCAACAGTAAATGTTTGTGTGAGCGCAACCTGAGTCCTGTTCCCAAAGACCGGGTCCATGGAGGGTGGATTGCACTGGGAACCCCCCATGCAGGTTTTTGCACATGCTGCTGGTTTGACCCCTAATCTCTATGATTATTTAAATTCTAACTCTTCCTAAAATAGTCCTTGAGGCCACTCTGTGCTATCACATATTCCTACTTGGTTTATATCCAGCTGACGAAGGGCTGTGTGTATTTTCTAGTTACTGCCTTCTATTGAGCATAAAGCCGAATTCTTGTCAATATTCTTTGTTTGCAGCAGGATGCTGGCTCAGCTTCTTTGGAATTATTCAAACTGAAATAATTATTTAGTTGAATAAATGTTTCAAGACAAGTTGCGTATTTCTGGTTTTGCTATTAGCACTCTTAGAAAATTTGCAAATACCAGAGACTGGGTTTTTGAATATGATCTCTAACCTTGTTGCTGTAAATATTGATGTGAGCCATCAGTTGTGTTTGGGGAGCAAAGGTGACTCCCCTTATCCACACGAGCAGAAGCATACTTGTGGAATACTCACAGTACTCACATGATTTTGATGAGTAACTTCAGAGTTACACACCAGGCAGTACAGGATTTGAAAAATATAAAAGTTAAAACCTAAGGCATCAATTTCAAGAGCTTTTTGAGGCCACAGAACAGAATTAAGATGGCAAGAATATGGCCCCAGCTATGAGGTGATGCCAGACCTAATTTGAGCATGTGATTCTTCCGATTTCCCATGCGGAGTGGAAAGTCAAGGGTTTTCTTCAATTGCATGTATAAATCTACAGGCTTGAGAGATTACAGGTGACATTAGACTCTTCCTTTTGCAAATACTCCGTGTTTGCATATCTGTAGATGCATAGTTTTACCCGAAATTCCCCTGTGGAGTTTAAAGTCCTGTGTCTGTGTCTGTCTGTGCAGGTCTGGAGCCTGAGAAGATTAAGTAAGGGTGAGACATTTAGCCACAGGGTAACAACTCTGGTGTACATTCAAATTTTGTGTCAGCCAGTTTGTTGTATTATTAAAATAGTACAGTTTTGTAACAGTGAGAGTTGCTGCTTTTAAAACCTCACTGTTCCTCAAACAATATGCAAAACGAAGGAATGAATATAGCTTTTATATGTTGGGTGCTATCTGTTGACACAGATTGGAGTTTTCACTGTCCCTGTAAAGCATATCCTTTTCCAAGCACTCCAGAGGGGTGTCTATGTCCCCATCTGGGCTGCCTAAACCTTAGGCAGGCTGCTGCCCTGCAGCCTTGGAGGCTGGGAGGAAGAAAACCCATGTGTGTTGTTTGGGGCTCGGAGCACCGGAATAATGAGTAATCAAAGCTCTGTGCCTTCTGACGGGTCACATATCTTTTTTATCTATAGGATTTGCACCCTTGACACCGTCTTTTGAGGAGCACTTCTAAAAAGTATGGAATGAATGTAGATTATGTGGGAAATATCTCAGTAGTGTGCTCACACAGCTCGAGTCAGCACAGTCTCCCACTGTTAACTGGACATGTCCTTTATGGAAATTGGCTTTGTAGCCCACATTTCAACTGCTGAAGAGTTATGAGGTCAGCAAGTGCAGTTCAGAATTTAGCTCGTTTTGTGTATATCTTGGACCATATTCACCCCTGGGTTTTATACCACAAAAATCAGTGGAATGATGCCAAGAAAAAATTCATCTCCTAATATTTAGAATCAGCTCCTCTGACATGAGTGTATTTCACTGAGCTCCCTACCATAGCTCTAGGAAGGATTCTCCTGCCGGTTCCTGAGGGTTATAATTTCTGCATGGGCACTGAGAATCACTAACGAGAGCAGGTTTTGGATGGATATTAAATCTCGTGCTTCAGGGTACGAACTGTTCTCCTAACTCGGGAGCAGAAAGAGGCTGCTGTAGCGGGCAAAGTGTTGTATTTCTGCCCCCTGCGCTGCTCTTGCCTGTCTGAGATGCACCCAGTGGTGGCCAGCATGAGAGGCCAGGTGGGTGAGCTGGATGGACCACGGGCAGTTCCCATGTTTCTCTGAGAGCAAATTGTTGATCCCAAAGCCAGGGCATCACATTGCTAGTGCTTTTATTGGAAGCTAAGAACTAATGTCTGCAGTCCTTTTTAATGACAGACTTCTAGCAGTGATCACAGAATTGTCTTGCAGAGTTAATTTCGGCTAATGAGCAATTAGTCAGCTCAGCAGTGACTCTCCCTTGCCCGTGTCCCCTGGGGAAGGGGTGGTCAGGCCTGAGCATGGTGCTTCCCTGGGGTGCTGGGAGCCCCAGCATGTGGGCCCAGTACCCTCACCTGCACTGCTGCTTGGGCTGCAGCTCAGATTTCCTCCTTCTGAAGCAGATGGATTTATTTTCCATCTACAGACTTGCAGTGTTATCCTAAATGTCAGCAATCTCTTTTTTTTTTTTTTTTTTGTTAAATACTTAATGCAGCCAGAGAAAATCTGTCAGCCAAAGACTCCTTGCCTGCCCAAGTATAGGTTGAACTTGTATGGGCTTGAGCATATTCCAGCGTGAATGTGCTTAAATTTGGGGACAGCTACAGATGATGCTGCTGCTTCCCGGGCTCGTGCGGGAGGCGCGGGGCTGCCTCGGGTCATGCTGCGGCAGCGGGTGGTGGGATTGGGAGCGGGCACAGATGGTGCTCCAGAAGGGGAAATCCAGAAGCTCACGAGCTCATTTCTTTTAGGGAGACGTGTCCATATGTCACCCATAGAGGATGAGAGCCTGCTCATCAGTCTGGAGCACTCTGAGGCTGCAGGGATGAAATAACCTGAATCTATGTCTAAGCTGGAGCCTGGTGCTGGCTGTGCTGATGGAGCCCCTGAGCTCTGTCCACCTTTCCTGCCAGGGAGGGAAGTCCTGAGTGTCTGAGCGTGCAGGACCTCTCCTGCCCACGGTTGAGAGGGGGGACTTTGCTAGGGAGCCTGCGTGGCTGGATCCATCACTGACAGGCTCGGCTCTGACCTCTCGGTTTTCCTGCCCACAGTTCTGTGCACAGCTCCTGGAGCTGAGTTGAGGCTCGGGGATGTGAGCGCCATAAATCAGGTGCTTGGTTGTCTGTCCCCTCAGCCAGGTGCTGCACACCAGAGCACAGAGGTGCTCCACATAAAGGATGCCTTGCAGCTGGGCATAAATCTTGGGGATGCCTCCAGACCCTGGCAATTGACACAAATGTCTCTTAAATTTTTGTTCCTAATCGGGTAACTGAGCATTGCTTGAATACAGTGTAACGAACAGTGGTGATAAATTGACATTGATGACAGTCAGAGCTTATGCTGCTCTTCAGAATGTGTTGATGTTTTCTGAGATAAAAATGAGACTCTCTTCCATTTAACATTTTAGCAAATCTGGGGAAGAAAAGAGGTCAACAGAAATGTTGTCCCACTCAAACTGGAGCAGTGATAAGGAAGTTACTTGAATTTCTGTATTTACATATTGAGGAGGAGGGGTGCACTTACATAAATGTGTGTGTCTCTATATAACTGCATTTACGTATGTAGCACCCAAAATACATCATTATGCATTCACAGTCACATGTGGAGTCTGTCTGAGGATGTATGTGTATGTATAAAAATATGATTTATAGGTTTTTAGACCTCCCTGACAGACTCCAGGAGACCAATTTCCAAATGTATGCCAAGATTTTTGACTAAGAGACAGGTAGCAGTAGGTGCTAATAAATGAAAGAACGGCAAGTAAAATGTTGTGACATCCACCTCTCTGAACAACCTGCGGAGCGCTGGCAGAATCATCAAACCGAGCTGAGAGTAATCAGCAGGGACTGATAAAGCTGCTCTTGTAATTATTTGTTTGATATACAGCTTTCCTTCTTCCTTCTGCATAAATAGCAGAATTGCTTTGCTTAGTGTGGGAGGTTTTTTTTATTCCTGTCAGGGCTTGTTCTCACCAAGATGTCATGAGAGGAGGACTGAGATCTGCATTTTTGTTTTATTTACGGGCTTTCCATTGTAATTCTGACAGCATGCGGTGGAGACAGCATTCATTTAGCTGGGGAGAGGCGTCCTCGCTCCTGCAAAGATGTCGGTGTTGCGGGGGCCAGACTCTGCCGTGCTGCTTTTAAGCCTCTCTGATTCCTCCAGGTCTGGAAGAAGCTGTTCCTGGGAGGAGGCGGCTGCTGAGGTCTGAAGGCAGTCGCGATGTCGCGCTCGTGCATTTGGATATTAAATACAATTCCCACAGCAGCTTCCTTGTTTTTAGGTGAGAGTTTGATGATGCCGCAGCCCAGGCTGCCCAACAAAACCACACAGCCCTGCAGGTTGACAAGTGTTAGTTATCCTTAAATAACTTCCTCTCCTCACCACTTCCACTACTGAAGCAAGAAAATCCAAGCACTGACTGATTTCCAGGCAGTCACAGTGGTGGCCCGTCAGCGACGACTGCACTGAGCCAAAAGGCTCCTGTTGATGTCAGTGGTTTCTGGGAATGCTGCCTGCATGGTTTTGTTCCGGGATTTCCCTCTCTGTCCATGCCTGGTTGAGCTCTGACTTCACTCAGGGCAAAGTTTGCAATTTTGTGTTTTAACAAAAGGTACAGTAATTCATTCCCACCCCAAGCACTCTCATTTTCCTTTTCCCATTTATGTTCTATTTAGCCTCTTTTTTCCCTTAAAAAAGGGAGGAAAAGGGTAAAGGATAATTCCTAAGCAGAAAAAGAAAGGATGACTTTTACTTTAAAAAAAAAAAAAAAAATTCCGTACACCAGAATAGTTTTTATATTGTCTAAGGGTTTTACCAGGATACCAGGAACTCAGGAGGAAGGGGAGGTGTACGGGGAGAGAGAGGCACATTAGAGCAGAAAATAGATTTCCTAGCCTAAAGAGAGAAATCCAGACTGCTGCCTTTGGCATGCATTTGAATATTGTCAAGGGCATCTGGAATATGTTGATAGCCGTTCTCCTAATAATTTTAAAATTCTGCTAATGATGAGGCACAGATTTGCCACCGGCCATGTCTGCCACGTGCACACCCAGCACTGGGAAAGGGTCTGAGACATCAGAGGCTGCGGCGCTCTCCTGGCAGGGTCAGCACCAACTCCCTCTTACTCAGGAGAAATACTTCAGACTTGAACCAGATTAATGAAAAGAGAAATTGCTCTGAGACTGAGAAAAAAAGCTTTACACCCCTTGCAGTGTTCTGGGGGGTTGTTCTTGAGCGATTACAGCTCATCCTTTCAATGCCTTCTGATTCCAGGCAATGATGGCATTTTAAGATAAATAACGTGTTCATGGCTCTGCTTGTTATTGAAGGGCTTTTATTATTGCTGATGTTACATGAAAAAGAAAGTTATTAAAAAAATGTGGCACTAACAAATTGAAGCCCCCAAGGAACTGTTGCCTGAATGGGATTTTGATTGGAGTTCAATTTAATTGGCCATAAATCTTCTCTTTTCTGATTTACATTCTACTTCAGACCAGTCTACCAAATTCAGGATAATCAGGTTTTCATTTTTCTCTATCGAGCAAAATACTCTGACATGAGCATAAACAGAAATATTCCTTCAGCAAGGTGACCTTGTTCTTGCTTGCACCGTGCTGGTAATTGATTTAATGCCTCCTTACCTATAAATTGGGCCTCTTTCTGAGGCATGTCCGTCAGATTTCAAGGTAATTGGTTAGCATGGTTGTTTTTCTGACTGCAAGATATTTCTCATAAACCTCTAGTACAAGATCATTTTACCTCTAGGATCATTTTACCGACACGATGGAATAAATTCAGCAGGCAAACGTACGCTGGCTCTGCTGCAGCTGTGAATGCACCTATGTGCATGTCTTGGAGAATTACAAAAGATCTTGTTCTAGCCTGGAGTAAATCTGTGGAGTTGTAGAGCCCAGCGATTTCTGTGGAGTTCAATTTTGCGGAAGAAAAAGAAGAAAAGTTTTCCAGGTATCCGGAGGTTCCTGGCCCACATCCTCTATGATGTACCACAACACATCGTAGAGCTGTCCTGTCCTGTCCTGTCTGCTACTCAGCTTTCCTTCCCCTTCCTTCACCCAAGGTTGCTTCTGGCGATTGCTGGTTTAGATTTGTGAGGAGATTTCCTTCCCCTCCTCGCAAAGAAGGCTCCACCGGGTGAACTCTTTAGGGAAGTGATATGTGTGGGCAGATGAGTAAGAGGTGAGAACCAGGTGGGATCAAAGGAAACAGAATTGTCATCTAATTCTGATTAGATATCCAAAGCCATAAATTCACTTGCTGCTCTTGCAGTCTCATTCATGGGAATCCCAGTAAAGTCCTCAGCTGCTGCGAGGAGTGGGTAGGAAAGGGGAGGGAACCCGCATTGAGATGTAATCGTTATTATTGAGACTGGAGAATGTTGCAGTTAAATATTTTTCCTCACTGTTCTTATCCCTTGTGCTTCCTTTGTGTTTCTAGCTCATGTAGAGACTTCATTATATTGCTCATTTAACCATTTCCAACAGTCCTGGGATTGACAGGTTGAGTTTTCAGCAATCTCACAACTTCATGGGCTGTAAATTGAATGTTTTAGGGCCTGGTGAAAAGGTGATAAGAAAGTTACATCTGCTACCAGTTTCCTAATTACATCAGCATCAAATACATTGAGTTTGTTAATGCCAGGTACTCTTGCTGAAAATACGTTTGTAACCATGGCCTTGGCAACTGGAAGCAATTACTTTGCAGTGGTTTTCCTTTTGTATTCTGAAACACCAGAATTCTTTTCTCCTCTTTCCTCTGCTTCCCTCCCTACAAAAGAAGCAGAGAAAAATCTGAATTTTAACTTGTTATGATTATCTTCTGATTTTTTTTTTGTCAGCAAAGATGAATAGCTGGAAAATTACTGAATGTAAAGAAAAATGAGCATCTGTTACTGAAGTTTCTGCTGAGCTCAGTAGTATTCAGGGCTTGTGTGACAGCGGTGGGCAGGTACTGAGGCTGATGAGACTTCAGTGTGTCTTGTGCTGTCCCGACAGGGTTTGTGGAGCAGGGTTTGTTCCCCTTACAGTGATGGCTGGGTAGTATACCTGGTTACTAAAATTGGTCAAGATGTTTTTCCAAAATGTTTTATTGTGAGCCGCCTTCCTTTAGCTGCGGTTTTTGTGATTGTTTGATCAGAAAAGACTTTTTCAGGATTGAGATGGGATGGGAGATGTCTCCCATCTTGATTCCCAACTCTCTCTGGATTAGGCGTGTTTGTTAAAGCCTGCACCTTGCCAAATAAATGCTTGACTTGGGTCTCCCATACCCTTGGTTTGTCCCCTGCCCATGCTTCCTGAACGCTGGCTCGCTTGAGTGACACTGGAGCCTCCCTCATGGCACAGATGGAGACCCCAGCCTCCACACCTTCCCTTACCACCCTCTCTAGCTCCTGTAATTCTGCTGGGAGATTGTCAAGATCTTGTGCCTTTCATCCCTGAAGTGGGAAGGCTTTTATTTATTTGGTTAATCCGAAAGTTAAGTGGGTGGGAAGATAAGTCGGCAGCCCCGCTCCCTTCATCACATGGTACCAGCTCTTGTTTCCCCTTGAGAGAGGCAGAGCAGATGGAAGGCAGAGATGAAATGAAGATCAAAAATAAACAGTGTGATTAAGTTTTTGATAAAGGATAAAACACTTATCACATCAAAGGCGCTGAAAACCACATTAAATGTTCGCTGAACATTTCGTGTCCACGTAAGCATTAACCGTACTTGTCATGGGGACACTTGTAACAGCAAGTGGTGGAGCTGGGGGATGCTGGCGGGCGTTGACCCTCGTGGCTGTGCTGCAGGTCACCTGCCTGGTCCAGGAAGGCAGAGCTGGCAGCCTGCAGCCGTCCTCTGGCACCTTGAACCTCTCTGGCCCCCGATCAGCGGGCCCGTGTTATTGCGCATGCTTAGGACTCCTTTAAGTCTCCTCAGTCTTCCAGGTTTGGGCGCTGGTTTTCCAGAGGTTTCAAGGCACTTGCAGATGTAGATAGGTGCGGAGTTTGTGGGTACCTTTTCTCCCAAGCATTGGTGATCCTTTGGTTCCATGCTTTAGCTCAGTGAATCAAGTCCTGGAATGTTTTTGTGTAAGCAGAATCATTTGTAGTGAGAAGTGTCTATGCCTTTTTTCATCACTCTGTTGAAATACTGAGCAGTGCTGGCCAGTGGGGAAAGATAAAAAGGTGTATGTTGCCATTATTTTTTAAATGGTGGCGCTAATTGCTCTGGACCGCTGCTGGTGGACATAACATTTTGGTAAAATTAATACAAAATGTTACCAGCCCAGCCCAGCAGCATTTGGTGTTCCTTTTTCCAGGTAGTGCTGAGACCAATCTGCTTTTGTTTCCAATTTACCACCTTGTTTTTCTGTAGGCAAGGAAGGAGGCACGTGCCCTGCCTTCTGCCACAGGGGAGGTTCTGTGTGACAGAGACCAGTCCCAGGAACAGTCTGCCCCTGGATTTTCTTTTTGTTCTTTTTTTAACGAGTGCAGAAACATTTTCCTATCTCCAGGTCTCAGCCCTTCAGAGCACAGAGGTAGTTTAAATGCTGTGTGTGTGCAGCCACCTGTATCATCAGTCATGCCGTATGTTGGAGGTGGAAGTCTGCCCTTCACTGACATCTCACCAGAAACACTTCCTCCAGAGCACCATTTATCAACTGAAATTGGCATCTGATTTGCTTCTGAAATGAGAGGAACAGCAAAACATTGTGTGTTGAATTGGAAGAAAGTTCATGGAAACACCTGCTGGATGTTCACATGCTTAAATCTCATTGACTTCAGGTTAAGTCCAAGAGGTTTTCAAGTGAGGTTTTGAGTTGTTTTTACCAGGAAAAATGGAAAAAACTTTTTATTTTTGTTTCCAGGAAAAGTGGAAAAAACTTTTTATGCCAAGATGGACTTCTTTACAAATATCTAATAATCTGGACTCGATTTTTACTTGCCAGGATTTATATTAAAAAGCTCAGAAATGGGGCAATGCTTGAATGGAAATATGTGTATTAGAGTCACAGAGAAGCTAATCAGAAGGGACCTCTTTAGTGGTCATTAGTCCAGCTTCCACTTGAAGCAGGGCTTGAAGTTTGTTCAGTCTTGTCTAGTTGAGTTTTGAAAACCTCCCAGGATGGAAATCGAACATCCTTTCCAAGTCCCTCTTCCAATTTCACACAGTGCTCAGGGGATAATTTTCTCTTCAGTTGTAATTTCTCTGCTGCAGCCTGGGAGTGCAGCCTCTCATCCTGTCACTGTGCTCCTTGGGGAAGGGTCTGCCTCTGTCTGTGGTGCCTGCCTTTTCCATCATCCAAAGAGTTCAGTAAGACAAATCTCCTTGGTTGTTCGCTTGTTTGTTTTCCTCTCAGCACTTCCCTTGTTGTTCCTGTATTCTGTGAGTGATTGACAGCGGTCTGCGTATTTGGGATCTTTCAAAGAAAGATCTTGTTTCTATTTAGTACTCTTGAAAAGAGAACTTTGGAAATGTATGAACGGAAAAAGAAGTTAGGTGGTGCAAGCAGAGAAGTCCCTGTCCCGAATTCATATCTGCCACATGCTAATGCTAGTTATTTTTGAGCTTAGTACTGCAAGAGGCTTTTATCCTTTGTACAGCTGGCCTCATCCTGCTGGGAACGTAACAGTATCAGTAAAAGCAAGCAAAAAGGCATCTGTTAAAGCCTTCTTTGGTGGCAAGTAAGGTGGCAATCATGCACCAGCTCAGATATGACACAGGCCTTGCCTGGAAACTTGAGGTTAGACCAGGAACTTCGTAATAAAAAAGTCAAATTTAATTTCTTGACAATACCCAAGACAGATGTCCCAGTGACAGTTGTACAGCTGTTTTATTTCCTTTTAAAAAAAATGTAACTTTTTCTTAAAAAGCATTACCTTGTATTTCAGCAAGATTTCTCATTTAATAAGATGCAAAAGTTCAGGCAATATCCTGTTTAGATGGTTTCTATTTGATAACAAAAATGGCATTGACAGTGAGGGATTGCACCGAATAAATCATTACTTGTGAGTTCTGTTTTATGCTGCAGCCAGGATGTGTCCTGTAAGTTCACAGCTGTTTTAACTTTTTCTTTTCCTCATCTAGACAGCTGTATGTCCATGAGATTTATTTCTTGATCTGTGTGGACATGAAATCCTTCTTGGGATTATTGCCATAGAAACAGGCCATAACATAGAGCGTGTTAGAAGTAACAAATGGGATTTGGCAGTCCTTCCCATTTACTACACAGAGTCTGAGCTATGTAGTACAAAAAGAAGCAATTACTTGCTCTCAGAGCTTTATTAACAGGCACATTCATTAAAACTAGATGCTTCAACTTCCATCCTGGCTGGGATGGCATTTACATATTCTAGTCTTTAGACTAAAATCCAACATCTAGTTTATTTTCCAGTCAAGGTAGGAATGGTCAGGTTTGACATTTTGGTTCCTTTCATTGGTTGCAAATCCCAGAGGCAGCCCGTGTGAGCCTCCCAGAAGGAGATAAGGGATCGAACTGCTGGCTCCAGGGAACGATCCCTCCTTTGAAGGATGAAGTCACCCAAGTTTTGCTTGTAAAGCCTGATCTCCCACGGAGCTGGGACTCAGCTCCCAGCCTCTCCCAGGGCTTCACACCCTGCCTGGCTTGCAGGAATGATTCCCTTCTCCTCCTCGGCGGCCCAGGGCGGCTCTGAGCTGTCGAGGTGCAGCAGCCTGAGCTGGGGGAGTAGATGGGCTGTGCCAGGCAGGGAAGGGTTTTTTGCAGGAGGGAACACAACAAGCTGTACCCGGAGCTGAGGCTGAGCTGACTGTCTGGGTCACAGCGCAGCTGTTGATATACACGAGGGAGAAAGGCAAACTCCAAATTCTAAGCCAAATCCGTGGGTCAGCTTTTGAAATTGTATGGGATAGTAGAGGCAGAAAAGCAGAGGGAACAGAATACAGAAAAGGGCAGAGAAATATATAAAAACCCAAGGTGTGTCTGCTGGCTGTGTGTGCCTGAGCCCCGGCAGTGCTGTCCCCATGGCCCTGTGCCTTCTGCCGTGGGAGGTCAGTGCTGGCTTAGCAGGGCACAGGGTGCAGATCTTGCTTGGCACTGGTGCTCTTCTCTTATCTCTTTCCTATCCTCCCTTTTATGAGGTAAAATCAAACATGGAAACAGTCAGGTCACTGAGGGGTCCCTTGCTCTGGATGATGCATTTGCAGACCTGGAAGGGAGCACACACTGTTCTTTTCCCTGTCCATGTCCTATAATGCTGCCTCTGGCTGAAAGAGGAGCAGCTTCCAGGGGGGATTTCAGAGGCAGCTGGAGATGCTTTAAAGCTCTCAGGGAAAAATCTCTCATCCCTCTACAGCAATTCAAAAACAAACAACTTTGCTCACCAGGAGGAGCATTCAAAGCTGATTGTAAACCACGAAATCAAGATGAAACCTAGAATGCAACCTGAAAAACCCAGAGAACTGAAATATGGGGAGCTTGAAACTGGGCTACGTGCTCAGAGTCTGCCTGGCCTCCTTTTCAGAAGTGCTGAGGACTGTGCAGCTCCAGTGAAGGCGATGAGTGCTCAGGATCTCTTTGAAACATTTATTTAGTACCTAAGTATAGATCTAGGACTGACTAACTTCAGGCTCCAAATATTATTCAGATGTCTGCCTTCTCACTCTTCCTCATTTCTCTTTTCCTTGCTATTTAATCTCTTCATCAGCTCCCACATTCTCTGTTTCCTCCAACTCCCTTAACTTTTCCATCCTCCCCCAGCTGACTTCTGCTCCTGTTTCTGTCTCCTCACTCACTCTGACACTTCTGCTGTCCCGTGGGAGCCACAGGGCATTCTCCAAGGTCCATCCCAAGCGAGGTCTAGGTGGCACCCCTTTTCTCTCCCTCTCACCCTAAATTCTCCGTGTCTTATTGTCAGGAGAGCAGAGGTTCAAACAAACCACTTCGTCCTGTTCAGGGACCTGCTGAATTCCAGTCCCAAGTATCTCTTCTCTCCTGCGTGGGCCTGACCAGAGATGGCAGTGAAAAGGGAATCATCACAGACACTCTGGATTGCGGTGACTGGGGGGAGAGCCCAAAGTAGCTGCCATTGCTTTCTGGTCCAAAAGCATAAATCAGAATGTCCCATTTTCTGTGTTCTGCCAGTGCCAGCAATGAAAGAGACGTGAAGGTTATCAAGGAGGGATCGTGTTAATTTTGTGAACAGGAAGCTCTCGCTAGTGGCTGTGTTGTTCGAGTCAGCCAGAAGACACGTGTGGCTGTGGATCTGATGGATCTTTTCCCTGTCTCTGTTGCAGGAAGGCATGCCCCAAACGCTGAGTTCTACCAGTATGTTTACCCCATGTGGCTTCAGCCCTCATCTACATACTTCGAAAGAAGGCGAACAAGGAGGACTGATCTTCCAGGATGGAAACCTTACCTCAGCATCTCTGGATGCTCTAATCCAGCATCTGATACCTACCACTGATTACTACCCTGAAGTAAGCAATTCACAGTATAATAAATGGTTTAATTTTGATGAATTGGGGCAGCACTTTATGCAAAAGTGCAAATGTGTTAAATTTTGAATTAAGAGGGCTAATTTAAAAGCTGCATACAATTAAAGCCTGGTAAATTGATGCATTGCTTTAAATGCTGTTTCACTGCTCTATAATTGTTCCCATGAAAAAGCAGATCCCAAAGATGATACTGCCTTTAAATAAGAGAACAGGGTAGGGGGGGAGCTGTCGTGGTGATGAATTAGTGATGTAGCAGTTGGAGCACTTCAAAAATAGCAGTGCTTCCCAGAGAGGTTTAGAGGAAAACTGAAGCAAAAAACTCCCAAGTCTGAACTGGCATTAAATTAGCTGAATTTCAGTGGCTGCCGAAGTCATCCAGGTTTGCCTGTATGTACAGAGCCTTCCCTTGGTGACAACAGAGATGGTTCTTCTGGTGGGTTTATAATTCACGTGGGGTTGTATTCGCAACTTTGCAGTCACTGGGCAGCATAGTCTAGATCCTAATCCTTGCTCTATCAGTGGAAATTAAGTGTTTCCTCACCAAGAGTGTGAGGATCTAAACTTGGAAGCAGGTTTATGGTCCTGCAAGCTATTGACTTCACTGGATTCTGCACGTCCTCAGTGGAATTCAGGCAGAGTTTGACTGGAAGACTTTTAAGTGCTAATATATCTCCATGGCTTGTATTTCAAAGCACAGAGGAGCATTGACTTCTGGGTACTTTAGGAGACTGGGAAAGTTATCAATGCAGAGCAGGCAGCATGTTTTAAATTACCCGGAGCTCAGTTTCTGATCAGCTAAAAATAAGTAATAAAGAAGCATCTCAATTAAAAAAAAAAAAGGAACAGAAAGGCAATAAAAATAGGTAATGGACAGATCAGGCTGTGAGATTTTCATTAGGCAATGTGTGATATGTCATATTATACCTGCTGCTCGGGAGCATGGCTAGGGCTGGGGGAAAGGAGATAATTCAGGTGCAAGGAGGGGTCAGGATGCAAACAACTGAGACTTCATGCATGTATTTTAAATTCACTGCTGGAATAATTTGAATAATCCAAGGATTTATCCAGCAGACCTGCTTCCCACAGCTTCACAGATGTGGAACTGCATATGATGTGACTTGGCTGATAGAAATGAAATTTGGGGAGTTAATAGAATAAATGAAATATTGCTTAAAATAGGCTGGGTGAGATCTGCAGGGCAATAGCAAGATGGGGCTGGCATGGGAAGGTCTGCAGCTTGCAATCCAGTACAACACAGAGATTCCTGCCCATTTAGCTTTACTGTCTCCAGCATCCTGGCTTTGCTGTCTCCTGAACCTGGGCTTCCTCCTGCACACTGTCTTCACTGGATGTTTGCCCAGGGTTTAGGCAACCGAGGGCTGGAAGAGGAGGCTGTGGAGGAAGGAGATGCTGCTGCCTCCTGCACCCAGTGTAACCAGTTCCATGTTCAGGGTCAGGAATTGTTATGTCTTTTAGATAAAAAGGTCTTGCCAAGTAAAAATGAAAAAGCTGTGAAGTTCGGGAGTTTTACAGTCAATATTACCCACTGTGTGGCTCCTTACAGTAGGTCTACTTGTCTTTCTCCTGCAGAAAGCCTATATCTTTACATTCCTGCTGAGTTCCAGACTCTTCATCGAACCCCATGAGCTTTTGTCCCGAGTTTGTCACAAGTGCATTGAGCAGCAGCGGCTGGATGACCCCGTGCTGGACAAGGTTAGTTTATCCTTACAGCAGAAAACTGTGAGGTATTTTCAGTGGGGAGAGGATTCTGGGCCTCTGGTGTGTGTCCCTTGCCTCTCTTTAGATTGAATGAAGCTTTCTCATAAAGGATTTGCCACTGAGATCCTGACATTGAGGCATCCCAGTATCCATGTCTGAGAGCAATGCTTCAGGCAGTAGTCACTTCAAATCTTCTTTTAATTTTCCCTTTCCCCCTGTCTCAGTCTTCCCAGGTGACTTTCCTTCTTAACTTCTTTATGAAGCCTGCAGGATGCAAGGAGGTAGGACGTAACCCTCACACACCGTCAAGTGCAGATGTCCACACACCACTCTCTCTCTCATTTTTACTGAATGTCTCTCTCTCTGCCCCTTTGCTTTCTTGCTCCTGGTACAGTAATATTTCCTCGTGGCCTTCCCTGTCACTTAGAGCACCACGTAACAGGGGGCAGGTGCCCACCACCCTCCTGCCCTCTGTGCTGCAGAGCAGCACTAATGGAGCACTGGGAATGGGCAGGAGCAGCAACGGGGCCCTGACAGGTGAACAGAATGAGAAAATCCAAGCTGTTCCTGCCTCGGCACTCCTCCCCTTTTGCCCCAGGGACTGTGCAGACTGGTACAGTGCACAGCAACACATGTGCATGCACTGGCAGTGCCACAGACAGTGCAGTGGTGATGGATCCCACTGGATCCTGTTCAGTGCTGGATTCTGCCCAAGCTCTCCTTGCTGCATTGAGGAACATTCAGTACATTATGTGGAGCAGGAGATGCACCTTCAGAGCAGTGGAGGGGGAAAGATTGTGAATTTGTTGCAACTTTCCAGAAACCCCAAAATTCTGAAATGGTTCTCAGGATCAGCCTTTCCAGCTTTGAAACAGTGAGTTTAGCATCAAATACTGAGTCACCAACGTCTGAACATGTGCTTGTTTCTGCACAGGCAGCTGGTTTCATGAGTAACAGGAGCTCTGCCTTCACTGTGGAGAGCCATTCTTCAGAATGCTCAGCAATCCCAGACTTGGGTTACCCATACAGTCGGTGTTAATAGAAATATCTGTATGGGGTGAACCGTGCAGAACAAGTTTTCTAAGGTGTGAGGTTCTGTTCTCCAATTCTATGACAGATACAAGTTTAGGATGATTAAAATGTGAGCATTGCAAAGTTTTGCTGCTCATTAAACTTTCAAGAAATTAGAAACACTGTCTTATTATGAAGATCTCTTATCTGCCTGAAGTGCATCTGGGTTTTGTAGTAACATAGGGTTGGTGGGACACAGCTGATTTTGTGTTCCCGAGAGTGGGGCTGATTTTGAAACTTTGTACACAAGCAACCTCCCATCCCATGTCCTGTGACTTGCACAAAGTCCTCTCCATCAATTCGTAATGCAGTTTACACAGCTGGAGCAAATGTCTCCCCAGACCTTTGTAGTTTCCAATAAAGCTTTCCCTTTAGCAGCCACCTGCTGGTCTTTGAGCCTGAGCTTAATGCTAGCTGACAGCAGTTATTTTTAGAGATGTGGTTCATTGAAACCTGTTGTTGGTGGAAAGCTGAAATATGCATTTTAACCACCTTGGTTGAAAAACAAAGAGCTGGGGAGCTTAAGAGTATAATTTTTCCTGATTACAGGGTACACTTTAGCTGCAGTATGTGGGATGCAGAAGAAGGCTGTTTGTTTCGGTCTGTGTTTTCTGTAAATAAAAACGCAGTTTGTTGTTTAACACCATTTCCTTTTCACATAACGGAGGATGAAAGCTTTGGGAGCAGCCGCACTGGCTGTCTTTTGAGATAACACTAATGCACCAACTGTGCCATTCCCCGCATTTCCCTCCTTGCCCCATCCTGACTATTCCCACTGCCACATCCTCAGATAAATTACACCAGAAGTAGGCATCATCTGTGTGCTGTGTGAGTGAGTGTCCTTGTCCCATCATGGCCTTGAGCTCATGTGAGAAGAGAGCAACATTACCAGCAGCCCAGGTAAAGTTACAAAAGTGCTGCTGTTTTGTCCATCTTTTCTTCATTGTACATCTGCCACTTGGTCACTAAGCAGGTTTTTTTCATACAGCTAGAAAGCAAAGGAGCAAAAAACCTCTTTGTTGGTCAAGAAATTCATTCCAGTTTTTCAGACAAGGATGAAAATATAGGAGGGTTGTAAGTACAAAAGGGAAGAGCAAATGATTTGAATCAGCAAAAAAGGCCAGATGTTTTTAAAAAAGGTATGAAGGTTGCACCAACAAAATGTCCATCCAACCATAAACAGGCCAACTGCATGTGCAGAATACTTAAATCTGCATGTAAAACAGGCAGTTGTGCATGCACCTAAGTTCTGGTATATTTTGCATGCCAAAATGTGTTATTTGTGCACCACACTCTTTGTATGCATGTGTGCAGGTTTTGCAGGTGCAACGTAAATGCCTTCTTTGAAAACCTGGCCCCACGTTCAGTGACACAAACAGTGAGAGAGTTTAATGAGTAAATATGTTTCAGTCCCTCATTCCATCATTCAATGGTTTCCATTTCAGGCTCGAATCAGAAAATTTGGACCCAAAATCTTACAGTTGCTGACAGAGTGGACAGAGACATTCCCGTATGACTTTCAGGAGGAGCGGATGATTGGCCATCTGAAAGACATGATTCACAGGATAGCCCCATGTGATGAGGTGAGGATGCCTGACTTGGGACGTTCTGCTGATATGTTGAGTTTTTCCCACTTGGTTCCTCCTTTTCCTTCTTTTCCTCCTTTTTCCACATTCTGTTCCTGGCTTACTCCGAGTTTTGTTGTCCAATAATGGTAAAAACCTGTAGTAGCTTCCCTGAAAGCCTCATCTCTCTTTAGGTGCTCCTGGGGCAGTGACGTGGGGACACACCAGAGTGAGCACTGGAATTTATCTCCCGTGCATTGAATTTTCCATTTTACAGAAGGGATATATGAAGGCATAGCCTAGACTGGATGTGCTGGTGGCAATTCAAATAGCAGCAGAGCTGTGGTCTCCCAAGTTAGAATCATAGAATCACAGACTAGTTTGGGTTGGAAGGGACCTTAAAGACCGTCTTGTTCCACATCCCTGCCATGGGCAGAGACACCTTCCACTAGACCAGGTTGCTCCAAGCCCTGTCCAACTTGGCCTGGAACACTTCCAAGGGTGAGGCATCCACAGCTTCTCTGGATGCAAGTTCTTACATTTAAAGAAAATACTGATATTAATGGACACGTAGCTTGCCTGGGAGCATGGAAGTGGCAGAAGACAGCAGTGTGTGGCCTGCTGAGCACAAACTCAGGCTAGATGTCTGTATGATCCTGGTGTTCCAATATGTGAGCTCTGTGTGTGGCACAGTGGGTCACAGTGAATGGAGTCTCTGGGAGACCTGCTTGCAAATTCAGGTGGGTGAACCCCGTAAATTAATTTGGAAACATTACAAAGACCACAACGTTCATGAAAATAATAAGCAAATAGTACACAGAGTCTCTAATTACTTCTAGGTTAACCATGGGATGTGGAAGAATTCAGTTCCACTGGCTACATCAAGGCCTGGTCTCAAGCCACAAAGGGGTGCAGTCCAGTAGAACAACAAGAACATACCCATGAGGATGAGAGAGAGAAGGGTGGAGAGAGGACAGAAGGAATTAGCAGGGCTGCAGCACAACAAAAATGAAATTGGGCTCTCCTATGCACATGAAATATGTCATAAATGGGAACAGCTGCTCTTGGACTGCGCTGGCATCATGTCTGGCACTTTCAGGGAGCTGTAGGCTGGCATGGATGGACTGGCTGGGCTGGGCAGCCCATGGGAGAGAAGGGGCAGGAAGGGGAAGCTGTGGGACACAGTAGTGGAGGTGAAGGCAACAAAAAAAAACTCAGAAAGAGCCAAAGTGGCCTTAGTTGCATTAACCAGAGCAGTAAAATTCCCTCAAGGGAAAGAGGCAATGGACTTGCTCCTGGCCAGCCACCACAAAAGATGCCTTGCAGCCCTTCGGCATCAGAAGTGAGGGAAACCCATGCAGACACACCAAAATCGTGTTCTCTGGAAAGAAGGAACCAGCCCAGAGGGCGGAGAACAGGGACTTAGCGTGTACTCTTTAACTGCAGTAGTTGCCCTGCTGAAGAATCATAAATGCTATAAATCAACTTTCTGCATGCAAAGCGGGGGTTTATTTGCCTAACCTGAGCAAGCACTGCACACCTTTGCTCTGGAGAGTGCACAGCTGTGTACAAATGCTTGTGGGTGCCCTGGGGGGCCTCAGACTACATTAGTTTCAAATCGCTGTTTTTCAGATATTACTAGGCACTGTAATTGCAAGTGATTATGCCTGAGCAAAATCAATAATTAATTTAAGAAACACCTCATATCCTCCGAATGCAAATTTCCTTTTTTTAAGGGACAGCACAGAAGAGTGATGGTGGCCATTAGTTTTTTGGAAGAAAGTTGTTCCCATTGTGAACCACAGAAACTAAAGACTGAAAGATTTGTGATGTCATCCAGTCCATGTAGGTCAGTGCAGGATTTTCCCCTGCAGTGTCTGCTCCTGTCCTTTGTAGAGTCCACTTTCTAAAGGCTGCGATGTGCTTATAAAGGTGTCCATGCTGAGAAGCATTTCTTAGTAAGTGCTGTGATTTGCATTTAGAGTTAGAAATTTTAATTAAAATTTGAGCTCCTAAGCCACCTGCTGAGGCCTGCTGTCTTCAGAGGAACTTTCCTAGTTAAGAACGAAACATTTTCTTTAAATATTAAACAGTAGTGTGCTTCTTTTGACTGTTAATGTGGCAGTGAAGTGAAATTGGTTGATAAAGTCCAGCATGCAGCCCCTGTACGGTGGGGGGTCACTTTGTGGCAAGATAATTACCAGCACGTTGAAGGTAATGAACAATGTTGTTTTCAGTTAGTGGATGTAGTTTAAAGAAGGCAGGAAATGCTTTTAGAAGGGCAAAAGCAGGATTTTATTTTTTTTAATTTCTCTCCCAACGTGCACAGAAAAGATTTCTAGGCAAGGGTGCACCCAACTGACTTCCAGTGAATTTCTTCAAGAACTCTGATTTCTGTGTAATTGTTTGTGTCCTTTAAGTGTCTCCTTTTTTTCCATTCTTTATTAGGTGGTTGGCTTACCTGAGTCTTTGTTTACTGTTGTCTGTATCTATTTTTTGTGCCATATACCCTACAAAATGAGGTGAAATTAGATCTCTTGATAAAGATTTATTGAAAGACTGGCTAATATGCATGTCTTTCAAGCAATTTTATGCGGCTTTTTGGCTTTTCATCCAAACTATGAAGAATTTGATACTGCACAGACATGGCTGGTCTGAGATTTCTCATGCAAGCTCCTTTTAGAAAGAGGAGCTGGGTTTCCAGCTAAGTCTTTTAGCCAGATGTTTTATATTCATTAGAAGGCTTGGCTTTCAGCACTGTCCCCCCACCCCCAAAAAATTGAGTTCCCTGTTTACAAAATAAGTTCACAAAATACCGAATATTTGAGTTTTCACTAAAAAATAACATTGTGTTCACAGAGCTTCATAAGCTGTGCTGAGATTTGCAAACACACCTGGATGTTAAACAGAGAAATATTTACATGGTGGTCAGTAGTTTGGGTCCAGAACAGTCTTTGCAAATCAAAAGTGTGACCATCTGTTGACATGAGGATTTACATGAAGAAGCCCTTCCTTGGAGCGAATATACGTCAAAAACAGATAAAAACTGAAAGAGTAGGGGGTTTTTTCCCTCACTCAATTTTCACTCCACCTGTGGGATTTGATTCCAAATACATTGTGTGTTGTCGTTCTCCAAGACAAGTCCCTCCTGCCTTCTGGGTACTGGCTTCATGTCAGACTTAACAGCTCTGTTTTACAAAAAAAAAAAAAGCCCAACTACATCCTGCTTATCTGGTCCACATTCTAGCCCAGCTCGAGAGAGCACCTTCCTTAAGTGAAAGGAGAGCAATGTGAGACCAAGTGAGCAATGTGAAACCTTTTATTAGAAAAGCTGCCTCCAAGTTACAAAGTGTTGTGGCGAAAGTTGAAGCACTTGGAGTGTTCTAAAGGTCTCCAGCCTTTCCTACCCTGTAATGAAGACAGAGTAGATGTGAGAAGTTATTCTGCTCTGTGAAGTAGGAGAAGGTGCTATCTCCAATGTGCAGATGGGATTCTGTGCAGGTGAGAAGAGCACACACTCTGGTTTCTGGTTCCTTGAACACTTAAAACATGAATGCTGTCAGTGCCTAACACTGAAGATTCTGAAGACGATAGGGGCTGGATCTAAACCGTGGGATTACGTCCCAAAGACTCGCTTGAGCTGCATCCAGCTCGGGACGTGACACAAGTGTGTGTTGTTCTTTGTGGTGAGGCACAGTCTAGCCAAGGACATTTCCAATTAACCTTTGTCTTTAGAGCCCGTCCACCAGTTCTGTTATCTCAGTTTTGTGATGTTTGCATCTGTCAGTCGTGAAGAGTTGAAGTACCTTCCTTCTGCCCATCCTCCATGGCCAGAGACTCCACTCATCGTCTGTAAAGAGTTGCTCCAGCTCTGAGAAGAACCTGGGCAAGCTGGTAATGATGATCCTGCTGAGCACATGGCTGTGCTTGGAATACAATATGAGCTTCCTTCAGTAGCAATTAACATTTGGATATTAAATACTCAAAGCTGCACAATGCTCCAGCCACTCCAGCTGGGTAGCAAGCAGCTGCAGGCTTCTTCTGCATTCAAGTCAAAAGGATGGAGAAAACAGCATTAGAAACATTTCTTATTCCCAATAAATAAGAGTTGACAAGGCACCATTAACAGGTAGAGTTCTCAGCCAACACGTAGCTGACATAAAAGATAGGTACCAAAAGCTGCTGTGCTCCAGAAAACTGCAGTAACTCATGTTGAAGCACTGCCTCTCCTTTGAACCTGATGTTGGCAGGAATCTGGAGTGTCAGTGCCAGCCCAACCCACCAGTCCTGCCTGCCTCTTCTCTTGACTGCAGTCTCTGTGTCCAGAGCACAGAACTGTAATTAAGCCAACTGGTTATTCTGAAATAGGCTTGTTGGAAATAAAATGGTAACCTGTTGCTGGATAAGGAGTATTTTGCAGAAAGGAAAATTCAGCATAAAAAACCACTCCTATGTCAAGTCTTCTGGGTGGCTTATGTTTCTCTCCCTGTCTCTCCAGGCTTACTGGAAAAAGATGAATCAGCTTTTGCAAGCCCTGAATCAGAAGCTTGCAACCCTTAGCCATGGGCAAGAAGGGATTGTCAAGATCAGTACTGCTGTCTCTGATAAGCTGGTTGCCTTTAAAACTAAACCTCCATCAATTCAGAGAGAAATCCTGAGCGTCTGCAGTGACCCTTACACCCTGGCTCAGCAGCTGACACATGTGGAGCTGGTAAGTGGGAATGGTTCCCAACTTCTGCAGCCAGAGATGTTATTTTAAGCTATCAGCTGCTAAGTATTCCAGACATAACCAAAAAATGTCTGCACTGCTGCAGCACATCCCATGCTGTATCAGCACTGCAGCAAGAGGCAGGGTTCGACAAGTTAAGAGATGCTTGTGAAGTGAACTATATATCTGAGTGTCCTTGTGCATCTTGGAGCAGGTCATTGTACTTCAGCTTGCTTATTTGTGAAATGAGAACTCTATCCCAGCGAAGTCAAGTCCCAGGAATGTCACTTCTATAAGGTGCTCAGAGCCCCACAAGCTCTGCAGGTGCTACTGAAATGACTGGTCATTAACCCTTATATAAATCTGGAAGAAATTTTAGCAGTTCAAATCCGTTTCTCCAGATGCACAAAACATGTGAGTTGTCTGATGTGGCTTTCGTTCTTCCCTTTGGGATTTTGTGCATGGACATAACGGGTGTGCAGATAGCACCCCCACAAAGTCCTGCTGTTCCCCCTGTGCTGGGCTGCAGTCTGCTCCCAAACGGGCTCTTGTGTGAAAAATTGCAGTGCTGAAACCTTGGATGTGCTGTTGTGCTGCACACCCTTCTTCCAGGGTCAGGTCCTCCCTGTGGACCTCCTGGATGTGCACAGGAGAACATAAAACATTGCTGCCATCTGCAGATCTCTTGGTGCCCTGGTGCCCTGCTGCCTGTCCTCCTGTGGACACTGCTCATCCTTGAGAGGAAGGATGGAAAAACAAAACATGAAATGCACTGTGGATTGGAGCGAGTATTAGGAAATCAGCCTTTGGAATTCTGAAGAGAGTTGATATTCTATTTGTCAATAAGTGCAATGGTTAGTTTTCAGAACATGCAGCTTTGGCTCTCTTTGAATTATATAACTTAAGCCAGAGAGCAGAAGTTCTTTCGCATGGAGTTTTTTTCTTGCTTTTGTTTTTTTCCTCTTCCACAGTACAACTGTCTTCCAAGGGAAAATTCCCTGTAACTGAGGCATCACTGCCTTTTTAAAACAAATGCAGCTGGAGATTTTAATTCCACTGTACTGTAATCAATGTTCTCTACCTTCTCTTTCATTGCTATGTCCGATACATCAAGTGCTCTGCGCTGAAACTGTCTGATGGTTATTTGTTAGTAAGAATTATTTGCTACTTATTTAAAACAGTTATTGATCAGTAAGAGCCCTATACAGTTATCAGTGTTAAGGTCCAGAGAAAAAGCATAGGAGTTAACATAAGATTTTCCCTTGAGCAGAATTAGCATTTATTTTATTGTTGCTTGAGTATTCTAAGTTTGGGCTGTAGGAATTCCAAAATACCTCCTCTGAAATACCTTTGTGGCCTACAACCTACTGAAAACATTTATTTTTCTAATAAACACGTTGAAGGGCAGTGAAAAGCCTGCAGGAAGGTCAGTGTGTGGTTGGAGCTGCCACATTTTTTCAGCAGCTGCTGGAGGTGGCCTGTCTTTTACTAAGAGAGATTTGGATACTTTATTTATTCTTGTTTTGCTTAGTGCCTGGGACACTCTCCAGTGTAAGCAAAGCCTTTAATGTGTCACATGCATCCTCAGTGCCTTCCTTACCCAGCGACCCAGAGCCACCATCCTGGGGCAGCACCTGAGGGTCAGTGGGCAGGGAGCCAGGGCAGAGCCCTGTGTCGGCAGCTGAGCAGTGGATTGCTGTGGACACCAGATAACAGCGTTACTGGTGCTGTTACATGCCATTTAACAGCTGGGAAACAAGGCTTTTGAGCAATGCTGGACCACAGCAGGTCTGAGGCAGCACCGAGCACAGAACTGATGCCTGCTGGCTCCCAGATGAAGCCCTGTGCATCCGGCGCAGTGGAGGGGACTCTTACTGTGGCTTGTCAGTAATGAGACGTATTTATTCTAATTTTCATCTTTCTGCTGACATAGTTCTAATTGTTATTATGAATTTTAATGTCTGGTTAGTTGGCTGTCTACCAGTTCAGTGACACCACTCAGAGCTGACAGAAAATGACAAGAGCAACAGAAAATACTCTGGGGTGCTTTCTTATTTTTCCCCTCTCTCTTCCCACTCCCCTACCCTCAACAGGAAAGACTAAGTCACATTGGACCCGAGGAGTTTGTGCAGGCGTTTGTACATAAAGACCCTCTGGATGGCACCAAGGTATGGTTTCTCCACATACAAAGTGTCTCCTGTGACCACAGTTTGTCCAGATGTGATGAGGTCCCCAAGAGCAGGGCCTGAGTCATGAGCTGACCAGGGCCAGGCCAACTGGTGACTTGTATTGTCATTGCAGGGATGGGAACCTGTTGGCAGAGCTCGCACTGGCAGGTCACTGCCATTCCTTCCTGGTGACAAACTGGCCACCACCCTGACGTTGTGCTTTCAGGCTTGTTCCTCCCAAGCTGCTCTGACAGATGGTTGTGGCTGTGCAGAGCCAGGGAATGTCTGTTGCTCTGCTGAAGGAGTAAAGGCTCTGGATGTGATGTAATGCCCTCTGTGTGTGCCCAGACACCACAGCAATGAGTCAGTGCGTCATGAATCAACTCTTCTCTCTCTACACAATAGCTTTTAACCCAAAGCACCACAGGGAACAGAGTGCCTGATCAAGGCTTCATCCAAAGGCTGTGAAAGCCACTTGGAGTCTTTCCACCGATTCCATTGAGGTTTGAAGCAGCATTTCAGTGAGTGCCTCAATAAGGAAAGAGGCTTCCTAGCTGGAGAGGGAGAGTCAGAGATTTCACATACTGTCTGAAAAGAAAGAGGGTGGAAAATTCTTCCCCTGAACTGCGTATGGGTTCCCACTGAGATCATACATCAATGGCTGAATTTCTTCATTGGATGCCAAAGGTATCAGGAAGACTTGTGTTTGTAGTGCTGCACAAAGAGCCCCAAAATAGCTTGAAGTGGTGAAAAGATGGATGGATGGATGGATGGATGGATGGATGGATGGATGGATGGATGGATGGATGGAATGTGCAACATTGGGCCCTTTCCTTTTCTTCTTGGACTTATGGAGATTCTGCAGTTTGTTTCAGGATGAGGGAAAAAGGCAGAGATGGAGTTCCAGGTATTCTGAGCATTGATCACATTCTTTAGAAAGCAACCCTAAGGCAGCAAATGTGTGTCAGAAGCACAAGATACCAAACCAGCCACAGTGAGATTTCAGCTACCTGGGCTTCAAGTCAGCAAGGCTGATCAAAGTGGGATAGTTTGGAACTTTTCTTCATGCGCTAAGATCATCCATTCCAACCCTTAACCCAGCACTGCCAAGGCCACCACTAAACCATGTCCCCAAGTGCATACATCCATACATTTTTTTGAACACTTCTAGGGATGGTGTTCCAATGCCCAACTACCCTTTCAGTGAAGAAATTTTTCCTAATATCCAATCTAAACCTCTTCTGGCACAATTTGAGGCCAATTCCCCTTGTAAAGCTGCTTGTTACTTGGGAGTAGAGACCAACCCCCCTTGCCCTACAACCTCCTTTCATGGAGCTGTAGAGAGCAAGAAGATTCCCCCTGAGCCTCTCTGTCTGCAAGGTGAGCTCCCCCAGCTCCCTCAGCTGCTCCTCATCAGATTTGCGCTCCAGACCCTTCCCCAGCTCCTTTGCCCTTCTCTGGACACATCTTTGGGCAAAGCAGCACAAACCTTGTGTGGAGTCACATATTCCCTGACCCATGAAGAACACCCCTGTCAAGCACAGGGAGTTGGCTCAGGTCTGAATTCCCTCCAGCTGGAGATCATATTAAACATCTTTCTTGCGTGAGGGCTTCAAAAGGCTTCACTTATGAATGTTTATCAAGCATTCTGAGCTGCAGATGGAAGATGCTTGGGAGGTGCTAAATATTGCTGCCATTTATAAAGCTTAACCTTTAAAAAGCAGTCTGTCTCAACTTCACTGTTGCACATTTTTCACAAGTTTTGCGTTATTAGCTGTGGCTCTTACGCCCTGGCACAGGACAACAGTTCTGATACGGAAATACTATTTTCAGAACAAAACCTGGGGTTTGTGTACTTTCTGCTGTAATAGGGAACAAGAAACAGAGCACATGAAAAGCAGCTGCTATGGTTAGGCTGGGGCCGATTTGGGTTTCCTTTGGGTTTTTTGATATTTACATGCTGCTTGCTAACATTTACTTTTGAGATGCTTTAAAAATACACTTTTATTGTGTTTGTAGTCTATTCATAAAGTGGCTCAGAATTTCAGTCCTGTGAAGCTTTGCTCCTCCATAGCATGGTGCTGTGATTTCTGTTTCTAAACACGTCTGTATACAGAATCACAGGTGAATATTTTCTTACTTTGAATTGCCTTGGGAATCATATTAAGCCCCATTTCTGAAGGGGTTCTTAGTCGCTGGTTTACCTTACATAATATGGGTGATCCCATTGACATTAATGGATCTTTGCTTATGCATTATGATTTTCTTCTTAGTGGCGTGTGTTTATGGTACCTCTGGGAAATGATCGTCCTAATAAAACAAAAATCAGTATTCTCTGGTACCCTCTAGTGGATGTTACTGAATGTTCAGACAAATCTCTTGAACTCCAGAGAGCTGAGTGTCCTAGATGGACTGTCAAAGAATTTAAAGCTGGGAAAAGGACTTGAAGTCTTACAATCCCAAGCAACGTACTCAGGCTGTGTGAACTGCCCTATCACTCCTCTGAAGTCAAATTTTCTGTTGATGACCAAGGAACTGGAAGAGTTCAGCCAAGTATCTGCTCACACAGCCTGTATCAGTTATGGGAATTTATGTTAAGTTTTATATAAATAAGTGAAAAATCTGCCTCTTGTAATGGCTCTTATCAGTGAAGTGTCTCTGGCATGTAAGTGACCTGTTCAAGCACAGCCATCCAGGCAGAGCTGGTTGCTAAGAACCTGTTTTTCTGAAAACTTATTAAGGAAAATAGTGGGGTTTTTCCATGAAGAATCAATCAGAACTGTGTTTTCTCTTGTTTATCTCACGTACACTTCACTAAATTCTCCAGAAAAGGGCTGTGGGTGATTTTATTTACTGAAGTGGAGGAATCAAAGTCACAAACGGAGCCTGCTGTGGGAGACCGTGCCTGTCTTATTTTGTCTGCATGTCCTTGTTGATGTCAGAATCCTGCAATGCCCCAGCTGTTCATATCCCAGTGAAGAAGGGTCGGTGCAGACTGTCAGTGAACACTTGCTGCAGGCAAAATGGGGCTGTTTTCTGGTCACCAGTGAGAATTGTGCAGTGTGACACACCCAGCTAGACCCCCACCTGCCACTCACAGGCTTTTTAAAAGGGGCCCTTAAATCCATGGTCTTCCATGAGCATGAGAGAGATGTCGCCAGTAATTACCTTTGTGCAGTATTTATCTTAGTGATCAGGTAGCTGACTGGAACTCAGTTATATCTTTCTCTGCTTTTTTCCCCCCAGACTTGTTTCAGTGAACAGAAGAAGACGAGTAACCTTGAGGCCTATGTGAAATGGTTCAATAGACTCTGCTATCTCGTAGCAACGGAAATTTGCATGGTAAGTTACAAGTATGTGCCATGTTTTACCACATGCCTGAAGTACCTCTCTGAGATTCTATATTAATAAGCAATCCTGGGGATTTATTTCTTATGACCCAGCTAAGCATCTGATGGTAAGTTTTAGCAGTATTGCACTTGCAGAAGCGACCTGATAAATGACAAACATATTGCAAACCAGAGGTGGCGGCACACGGAGGAACGCGCTGTTCTCTTGATGTAGTAGGGGCACAGTGTGGAATAATGAACCCTGCAGGGAAAAAGAGAGGGAAAAATGCCTTGAGTTATCCTGAGAGATTTCTGCCAGCAAAGATTCTAGTGGAGCCATATTTGTTATCTGTCATCCTAAAGATCTGCTCTGTGTGTGAATTCCCACTGCACGGCTCTCTGTCCTGCTGCCCATTAGTGTAGCTGTGGCTGTTGTTTCTTAACTCGGTAGTGGTTTTAGTTTGTTTAACTTGGTCCCATCAAAATGAAATTAATGTTTTCCCCTTTGAAAAGGGTGTGGAAGGGAGGAATAATAATGGTTTAAAGAGCCTGGATAGCCTGGGACACATAAAAATTACCATTTGAAGATCATCTTTGGAAAAGATAGTGTGATTCCAGTCCAATTAAAATGTTTATTTAAAATGCTATCATTTGGCCTGGCCATATTGCTAAAGGGACAGAAGAGGGAAAAGGGATTAATGCAGTGAAATAAGCTCTTTCTGGGACAAAGATGCTGCTGTTATAGGGGTGTGAAATCCTGCCCTTAGGAAAGTCTGTGCTGATGTGCCCACAGACTCGAGGGAGGCCAGCAGGGAGCTGAGGCTCTGCTTCAGGGCTGCTTGCGCTGCCTGTTCCAGCACTGAGACGGTCACTGGGGCTGGGAATTGCCGTGAATTTCTTCTGTGTCACTGCAGTGAAAGCTTTGATTTCAGAGGCTGCCAGTCACCAGCATCCACTGGATTGCTGGAACAGAACTGGGGCCAGTGACTGAAAGCAGATGGCCCAAGCTGTGCATGAAGCCACGCTATGCATGGAACAAATGCTTAGGATGACCTCCAGTTCTGCATATGCTCATTACAGATACTCATTTATTTTAATTTACAGCCTGCAAAAAAGAAACAACGAGCACAAGTCATCGAATTCTTCATTGACGTTGCCCGAGAGTGCTTTAACATAGGGAATTTTAATTCATTGATGGCAATCATTTGTAAGTACAGCTTCTAACCGAGTCTTCCATCAGCTGTCACAGATGAAAAAGGAGACCCAGCTCTTATCAATGGCTCTCTTTTTTTCTCTCTCTCACTCATAGCTGGAATGAATATGAGTCCAGTTTCCAGGCTAAAGAAGACTTGGTCAAAAGTGAAAACAGCCAAATTTTTCATTCTTGAGGTAAAAAAAAAAAAAAAATTCCTGATGCACTGCTTTAATTATACTCAGGATATTTTTGTTTGGGAATTTTACATTGTTACCCAGGTGTGAGATGTCTGGAGACACATTTCACAGGCAGAGGGCCTGATTCTAAGCTGAAATATCCCAGGTGTAGTGAGGCGGGTGAAAAGCTGCTGATATGCAGAGGGAATTCAAAGTACTCAAATAAATAAGAGGAATCAAAAAAACCCCAAAATATCAACGTCTATGCACGCCATAACGCTTCCACTGATGCACGTTTTGTTTAGCCATGGGCACGATGCTGAATGTAAAGCTCCCAATCTATACCTTGGATGTTGAGTGAAGACCCAAGGTCGTATTTTGTATTGAGGATTCCAGGATTTGGCACACATAAAATGTGCAATGCTTACTCGTCACATAAAAGCTCAGTAAGCTGTTAGTAGAAAAATCAAAGGTATAAACAGCCATGGGCGGTAGACCTCTCACTGTATCCTTGGTGCATGGGGTTCTGCAGGTATGTGGATTTTGAAGATGGAGGCTCAGCTCCGCTCATGGTTTGCTACAACTGAGCATAAAATTGTCTTTAGAGGACCCAGGCCACTTTCTAACCAACGTGTGTTGCTTTGTGCATGTAGCACCAGATGGACCCTACTGGCAACTTCTACAACTACCGGACAGCGCTGCGGGGGGCCGCTCACAGGTCCCTCACCGCCCACAGCAACAGGGAGAAGGTAGGTGTGACCACATCCCATCCATCTCCGCATGGGTGGCGTGCATTTCTGCTGGGAGCCAGTGGCTTAAACACTTGATGCAGATGCTCTCCTCCCTTCCATGGGCCACCAGTGCAAGGCCTGTGTGCTTCAAGATGCAACTGGAAATGTAAAATGTAAAATAAAAAGTGATTGAAAGAGTCTGGATAGGATCAAAGCAAATCTTTGTGGACTTGCTGTCAGACATTGGGAGGGTTAGAGAGGGCAGGACACACGGCATGGAGGACTTCGTTGCAAGTGTCTCTACATCCCTGGAAAATTCACATTGTTTAGATTGATAAACCTGATGGAACAGGTATTCCAGACTGAAACGACTTTTATTTTGGCGATGGAGCATGAGCCTGGCAGACGCAGGTGGAGCTGTGCTTTGTTACAACTGTGCCCCGAGGCTCTGGCACAGAAGCCCCTATTGTGTGATGTGTGAGGTGAGATGGAGAGCAAAGGGCACAGCAATGGAGACGAGGTGGATCTCCATTTACATTACGGAAAGATGATTTACCACAAGTCCTGCAAGGGAGTCTAGTCTGAAGCCATTACAGCAAATTTGGGGTGATATTCTGTCCTTGTGAATTTTCATTTCGTTTGGTAGTTGCTGCCATCTCAGTGAGCAAGAATTGAAGTGCTTTATCAGTGATCAGGGCAGATGTGGAGCTCTCTGACATGTCAGTGATGCTGCAAAAATCAGATTGACAAGATGTTAGAGTGTAGGATCCTCCTGTTTTGTGCCCCGATATGTTTCTTGTTAATTTTCTTATTCCTTCATTCAATTCTTTATTTTTTTGTTATACGAAAGAGGGTTTGTGTTTTACACTGCAATTGCCCATGGTCATAAATGGGTAATCTCGGCGCTGAGCATGGCAAAGCTGAAGTAGATACTGCACGGACAAGCATAATATGGAATTTAGTATTCATTCACCAGAGGAGCCAGGCCAGATGCTAATCTCACACCCCTGTAAATTTGATGTAAATCTGCTGAAGCTAATGGAATCTCACAGCATTTACAGTGAAATGAGATCAGCATCTGGTGGCAGGCTGACTCAGCTGCAATGGGAGTACACTGAGTTGTTCTGAAAAGCACTTCTCTATGTAAAGGAGAGATGATTTGGATGTTTGTGACTGGAAAAGCAATTCTTTCAACTCTCACACACTGCAGCGAGGACCTGTCAGTCTGAGATGCTTTTGCAGTTTAGTTCTTCTGCAACCATCATAGATATTCAAACCAGTTGCTTTATTGTTTGACTTAATTTCCTGTGAAGCAAGCAATCTCTGTCTACCCCCAGCTGGTTAATACTGATGCCAGAGAGGTTATTAGATTGAAAGGAATCTATTTTACATCAGAAAAAGCCCATATTCTGTTTTCCTTGTGTAGACAACATTAGTTCAGGAAAATGCTCCAGGATATGATTTGGTAGCTACTCATACTGGGTATTTTACGGTGTCAGATACAGCAGATCCTGTAATGCTTTCTCTAGGATTAAGGAATTTTGTTCCTTTTTATAAGCAAGATTATAATTTATTTGTTTTCATGAACTTGAACACATCCAAAAGAACACGATCACTTCTTTTTGATAGAAAATGTTACATTGTTTCTTGGCAAACTCATAGCAAAGCTCACGCTGAAGAAAATTTTTATCTTCAAACTGAATTGTGCTTGCAGAGGGATGTACTGGTTAGTAAGTAAGTCTGGTTTTGTCTGTGCAGTCAAATGACCTGTGACAGCTCCAAAATGAAGTCATTCCACTGGGAAACTCTGCATTGTACTTACGGCATGTCTCTGGCTTTGAAATGTTGGGAGTATGTACAGCACAGCACTGTGTGTTGTTGCTGTCTGATACTGTGGAGCAAGAACACGTCGGATCTCATTAACTGTCTTCCTTCTGCAGGAGGCAATTGTCCTTCAGCATGTGGGTGGGTTGGATGGCATGGAGGGGGGATAAAAATGGAGAGAAATATGAGTTTCTGGCACTAACCCAGGTTTTATGCTAGCAAAGTGCCTGGATTGAAGCCAGTATTAGAGTATAATTGTAACCACTTTTGTTGGTTTTCCTACAGAAATTTGGAAAGCAAAACATACAGGGTAATATATTTTTATTGGGGAAATAAATGGTGACCAAAATCCAGCAATTCCATGGAAATGTGTAGAGAATTGGTATCCTCGGGTATGTCTCTGGCACCTTTTGGAGGAGATGAGAACAAGCTCTGCCATGTTCTGAGCTGACTGGGGGCTCTGTAGCTGTATTAGCTTGGTATCCAGCCCACATTTGTGTACCTTTCCTCTCAGCAAGGCTTTTCCTTCATGTTTAGTACCACTAATGGTGCTGACCTTGCCCCCAGGCAGTGGAGCAGGGCAGAACAAGCTCACATCTGCCTGCAAAAAAATACGTAGACAGAACCTGGCAGTGATTTCTAGCTGGGAACCAGTGTGTGGCTCCAGCTCTCTGTATCTTTCCACCTTATAAGACCGCACTGGTTACAGTGTCATCATCATTTTTGGTAGAAAACAAACCACATGGGGTTGTATTCTTTGCTGCAGGTTGATTGATCTACTTTGGGTAACAGGAAAATAAATCCTGAAACACACTTAGCTCAGTTTGACTAGAAATTGCTCCACCTGACCCTAGGAGGAGGGCTCAGCATTTTGGGAGGATAGGCTGTGCTTTGTTTTCATTCCTGAGTTTTATCAGTGGAATGTATCAGGGTAAGTATCCAGTGGCTCTCGAAGTGTCAGTCCAGGCTTTTTTATGGCTGTTGCAGTCACATTACAGAATTCATCCATGGCTGTCCCATAAGAAAGCCAGCAGAGATGCAGTTTATGAGATGTGGTATTTTAGCTGGAACAGAAATTGGCTTCTATTTTCACAACATGCACTGGTAGTAGCTTGTGGACTCCTTGCCTCAGTTTTCACCTCTATGGTTTGTTCACAGCATCATAGCATTGTAACATCTATGTAGACTGGAAAATCTGCCAATCCTGTTCTGGGTCCATTTCATATCCTGTTACAGCTGATGTACAGCATGAGATGGAATAACATTAAATACTTAACTAAAGGATTGCTCTCTTGGCCGTTCTTGCTTGCCATGAAGGCGCTTCAGCTTTGGTGCTGTTTAACAAGCTGCACTTCAGTTAATATGCAAACAGCCCAGTGGAAACACTTGGACACTCTGCCACGCAGTGTTTTCCTTTATGTTCATGGTGGTTAAGTTTGTACTTGGTGGTTTAAAAGACAGATGTTGCTGCCACAGGAAAATTCTCCCAAGGGCAGCTGCTGACCTTCAGCTCAAACCCCCCAAGTGGCCTTTTGCTGTCACAGTGTCACTGCTGGAGAGGTGGGCAGACTGAGGTTTGACTGTCAAATCCCAGAGCCCTGGAAGTCAGCTTTCATGGACTGGTCCTTTGCGTTATCTTTCTTTCCCTTTGAGTTGTGAGACAAAGGCCCCTGAGGGAGTCTGCTTCACTCTGGATCTCTGCTGAGGTTCTGAGGATGCACTTCAGGAGCGCTGTTACTGCTTTCTGCCGTAGAACATCTGGCATCAAATTTATTTATCCCTGCTTGTAATTCCATTAATTTCAAGAGTTCTACCCAGAAGTAGACTTCTTTTATAGCAAATTATGACCCAACTCTGATGGGTTAGAGGGAAGGCTTTGATCACTGCTGTATGCCACTCTGCCCTGGATGATGTCCAGGGCTAATTTTGAGAATTGCAATGGTCTCTCTGGCTACTGTTGGCAGTTTCTTGTCAACCAGCTTAATATTTTCAATCCTGTTGTCTGCAGGTTAATTTGGAGAAGCAGGTTGTACTAATCAGGCACCAGGAAGGAAATTACATGCCTCAAGAGGTAGCCATGCATGGAGCTGTTGAAAATGAATCAGCTCCTGATTAACTGTTTGTGGACAAGTCCTCGGTCATCAAATTTTATTCTGTCTTTCCTTGTCCAGGGACAATACTGGTTCTTTGGTTCCCACCTGTGTTTAAATTGCTCGATTTGTGTGTTCAACATCTCTGCTTATAAGGACACAACAGGAAAGGGAAGCGTTCTGCAACGTTATTTTGCTCTTTACTGTCTGATGTTGTCATCAGACAGTGATGCTGTTGATAATAAACTGGGCTTTTAGCATTTTCTTAGTCATGGTATTCTGCTCAGTGAACATTGTCTTCAGCTCACTTTCATCTCAGCATACATTCTGCTGGTGGCTGAAGGTCTCTCCAGACACTACTGCCCTTTTGCCTGCCTGTCGCTGTACTGCTTTTTAAGTGCACAGCACACTGAAAAGTTAATACTTCTTTATTCTCATCTCTCCCAATTGAGTTGTTCTTTCATGCAGAGAAAATACTGAACTGAAAAGATAATGGTTATGTCATTTCTCTCCACAGATTGTGATCCCCTTCTTCAGCCTGCTGATCAAAGACATTTATTTTTTGAATGAGGGATGTGCTAATCGCCTTCCAAATGGACACGTCAACTTTGAAGTAAGATCTAAAAAATGGTTTTACCTATCCCATTCCGATAGCTGAGGGACTGTCTGAGACTACTGGCCTGCAATTTTCAGTGCAGACCATCAAACACTGAACATGAGATAATCTTACCGTATTCTGAGTGGAATGATTTTATGTTTACAGAAATTTCTGGAATTGGCTAAGCAAGTAGGAGAATTTATAACATGGAAGCAAGTGGAGTGTCCATTTGAGCAAGACCCTAACATCATCCACTACTTGCACACGGCTCCCATTTTTACTGAAGATGGTAAGACTCTGTACAATCGCTAATCACTGAAAATGTCTCTCTTCATCGCTACTAATTAACACCCTGATCCATGCTTTGGTGATCTCTCTCACTGACCAGTCCCAGCTCTTTCCTGGCTTTCCTGCCAAACAGCTTGTTTATCCCCAGTCTATCGATGTGTTTTTGCAAATACAACCTTCTATAAGGCACTGTCTAGGAAGCTGCCATTGTGGTCCTATTTTTGTAATCACAAAAAGAGGCCACACAAGCATGTCATGGGCTGCTGTGAATGTCAGCTGTCCCTTAGCCACTCATTCTGTGATTGATGGAACCAGAGCTAATCTCTTTCACAAACCAACACTGTCATCTCTTCAGTAAACACAGCCCAGGGTGATGGAGTCCAGCTGACCTCCTCCTCTACAACAAAGACACATGTTATCTACAGAAAAGAATTTTTAAGAAAACCTTTTCTATTAATCTCAGCTGTAGCTATGAAAGCCCTGTTCTGAAATTATTTCTCTGATTGTCTTTTTATACTTATCTGTCCTTGTCAGTTTGGTATCCAGCATGTCAGACTGTGTCACTTCATATTGGTTCGTGTCAGCTGCCTCTCTATACGTTGTCACGCACAGAATTGTCTATAACAACCTTCCCGTGAGCTATTCTGGTGTTGGGTTTATTTTTCCTTCATTCTATAGGCAGTTTTCTGTACTAATCCAAGGTAATCAGACCAGACAGCCTGTATTTCACAGACTACTTCAGAAAGCAAAATACTGCTTCTAAAATCCTGCCTAAATCCTAAGAATGACTGCCAAAATAGAATAATTAATGTGATTAAAGTAATATGTATCAAAAGGAGATAGGATGAAAGCATTTCATCTTGTTTTAGGCTCTAAAGGGACAGAAAATGAAAGTCAGGGAAAAAGTACAGTTTTCAGGCTACTGGACTAAAAAAGAGTGACCTCAACCCACTAATTGTTTGCAGATTTTCTCCCTCATGTCCTCCCCTATATTCATACTGCTTTTGTGAAATGCCCTTTGCAGAAGCCACAGGAAGCCTCCCCCATTAGCCAGGGGCAGTGCAGAGTAGAAAGAACTGCCCTGAATGGAAGGTGGGAGGATATCTGAGAGAGGTGCAGCAGCGGCACGTGAAATGCAGCTGTACTGTGTTTGTCACGATGTGGAGGAATGGTGGCCAGCACTTGAATATTAAAAGACAGTGCATTTGTAGCACAGACTTGAATGCTGAGATGGTTCCAGCATTAAAGAATAAAAGCATCATGAAACAGTCAAATGAGGAAAGGTGTGTGAACACAAATTACAGCCTGTGATTCTGAGAAGACAGTGAGATATTAATGCACTGCCAGCTTTTGCAGAGGAGACTCTACAATCTAGACTCATTTTGGTGTCATAAAATGCATCCTACAGTGTAAAGATTTGCAGGGGAAAAAAAAAAAAAGACAGATTTCTTTTCTTCCACTGCATTCCTCCTCTGGTTTCTGTAACTCACTCTTACCTTGAGGGTATTGTGTATCCTTTTAAGCTACCATGTCCCCATAAGCTTTAAAAAGACAGAGGAGCATGAAGTTGTGTTAAATGATGAGAATATCCTTCGTTTTTAAAAGCTTATGTGTTTAGGTGTCAGGGCTCACTGTCGCTTTTTTAATGTTCATATCACTCTTGAGTAGCAGTGCTGTGATGGAGGAAATGGGCCCAGATCTCTATTTGCAAAACCAGAGACCACTCAACTGCTTAATATTGTCATGAGAAGGTCATGCTAACCTATTTTAACTCTGGGCCCCTTTACTGTTCCATCAAAATTAACCTAACAGCTTTCCAAGGTAGACATGTGAGCTAAACATCAGTGTCCCACTGATTACCAGCTACCTGATAGACCATAAAGTTTTAAAATTTCTGTGTAGTACAAAAGGACATACAGGAATGCAGAGAGATGGGGCTTACCGATGCTATCGGAAATAACACATATTTACCGTTTCCAGGTTTGTATCTGGCTTCCTATGAAAGTGAAAGTCCGGAAAACCAGACAGAAAAAGACAGGTGGAAATCCTTAAGGTAACCTCTCATTTTATCAGCTCATTTCTAAAGTACCTCCAAACTGCACGGATACCAAAGCTTGTGAAGTGCAGGTATTTAAACTGTGACCTCTGAGGGAGGTCTCTTCCATTTAAAACTAATTTGCAGAACTGAGGCTGCGCTGATAAAAGCTCATTTTAATCTCAAATTATCCTCCATGTAAAGAACACCCTTAGCTTGCTGTACCCGTGCAAAAGCCTGATGCAGATGAAGAATGCCCCAGGCTAAGTGGATCTTCCAACAGTTTACAGCTCTTCTAAGAGATGTATAATGGTTTGATATAAGTGACAATATGAAGAGAGTGATTAAAGCAACCCAAACCTTTACATTTGCTTCTTTTTTTTTCATTGCCCTTATGTTTTACATTTACAGATCCACTATTTTAGGGAAGACTTGAAGATTGAGAGATTATTGCAGTAGGTCAAGGAAAAGAAATCCGCAAACATTTTGCACTACTGATTCCAAAGATGCCTGTTTGGGATTTAGACAATTTCTTTTGTTTGAGTTTTTTTTGTTGGGTTTTTTTGACTGCCTAACATGATGGATGAACTGGATTCATCCACTGAAATCAACAGAACTGTGTGCACAACGATGCTTTTCTAACTATGAGACAGAGAGAGGAAGGACAAACAGACTATTTGTGGCTGTGCCCAAACTGCGTCAGGATCACTGTAATTTTGCCTCTGAAGGAAAACACAAGAAAACCAGGAGCAGGGAGAATCACGGTACTGCAACAGAGAATGGAAAAGTATAAAAAAGGAAAGCAAAAATAGACGAGTATTTCAGAAGCAGGTGCTTCAGACAGCGGTTCTTTAAACCCTCTGAGGATTGTAAAATGAAATCAAAGACAGATACAACAGCAATCTGGTTAATTGCTGAATGAAGAAAAAAGAACTTAATCTTGCATTAGCAGTCCCCCAGCCTTGTTGAACAAAGCACTGACTGCTGCAGGTATGAGCTTGCAGGGATGAGGACTGACACCGCTCACATACAGGTCTGTCACATGAGGCCACGTCAGCATGGGGCGGTCGTCCTGACCCCGTGGGGTTTTACAGAGAACAACCTGGAGTGTGACTATTGCTTAGTTAATCTTCCCACCGCTGTTGTTGCTTTCCTGACTGTGAATCTGGGCCGGTCTGAAGAGGGCACAGAGGGCAGACGGTGCTGCTTAAAGACACCCCCACCACTCCTGAGGTCGAATGAAGAAGCAAATGACTCTGGACTCAACTTACCTCTATTTAATGTATGTAGTGTATTCCCTAAATTTATTGATGCTGAGTTGCATCTTTTAAGGGGTTTTATCACGCTCAAAGAAAAAAGGTACTGCATTACCATTTCTATCAGGTTCCAATTAACACAGTACTGTTTACTTTGCAACATGATACTTAGGAGGATGGGGGGTAATTGCTCTGAATTTGGGAACGGCATGGTATGCTTTAAAAGGACAAAGGGTTTCAGACTAGAATGAATGCACTAAAGAATTTGTCATTCATGAGCAGATAACCATTCTTGTCTTTTTTACTTTTAGGATGTAAAGTTCACCGTTTCCTTACAGATAATATGAAATAGGGACTATGTCTTGTGTTTAAAGTTGTACAATAATCAAGGTGCTACTGTAATAGATACATTAAATGATAATGAACTATATTAGATTCAAAACTAAGCCCTAACAGTAGACTTATTGTTTGTGTGTGGAAGGAATGTTCCTAACTGCCCCAGAAAATATCTCAAAAAGCTTAAATGAAACCTAAATGCCACATCATACTGAACTTCGCATTTTTGTTACTGACTTGGTGCTACCTTTTCAGATGTCCTAGTCCTTCTCTCCCTACAAAAGGATGTAACCCTTTCTGTGAAATCAGTGATAATTTTATTTCAGCACAGAGTGATTCCAAGTGGCTGTAGTGTTTTGAAAAATTAGGGTAATCACAAATCCCGGCTGTGTTGGCCTATTCAGCCAGAAAACTGGAACTGTTCCTGCCCTCTGCCCGGCCTCGAAGGTGTCCGTGCCTGAGCGAGCTGTTGACCTGGAGGCATTGGTGGGCTGGTGTTTGAGGGCAGCAGCCTGAGAATGCTCTGTGTGGTGCACTCCAGGCTTGATGTGTCTGCAGAGCAGTTCTGTGTTAGCTGATGGCCTGTGGGAGCCCAGTCTGGCTCACTGAATCCACTGCTCTTGTGCTTGCTGAGCTGAGCAGGATGGATTCTTCTGGATTTGCAAACAGGGGCTTGAGGCACAACTTCAGGTCTCCTTTTCCTGTAGATCTATCAGCACGTGAATTCAAACGGGGCACATAAAACTCTAATGTGTTTATTTGAGCATTGTATGGAAGAACTAAGTGTAAAGATGGCACAGCATCATTGCAGCAACAGAATGATGACTATTCTGCTGATGCTGTGAATATGCTGTTTGTTAATTTTTGTACGTGAGCTGAGAGCTACACAGAGAAACTATATAGATATAGCTGTTCCTTCAGGCAGAACCATTTCCAAAATGAAGCCATTAAAAGCCTGTTAAATTTCAGATGAATCCAGAGCAATAACCATAAACATATCTAGAACAATGCTAATGTTTAAGTGTGTTTGCTAAATGGTCATTTTTTCTTACTATCTGCATCTTTTTAACAGGCACAGTGTGACTTCACAGTGGAAATATGGGGGTTTTGTTTATCTGAAACCCAGTGCAGGTGAAGGGGCCCTTTCTTAAAACCTGCTTTTTAAAATGGAAATCCTCACTCCTTTTCAAATGAGCCACTAGAGGCTGGTACAGATGAGATTATAAAACCGTGACAATTAATTAAAATGTGATTTCTCATGATAATTCCTTATATTTTGGGGCACGTTCCATGAATTTGGGCAATTTTGTAAGTATAAGTTAAATTAGATCTTCTAAAGTTTATCACTGTTGCAAACTAAACCACTTTCGTAGTCCAAAACTTTCAAACCTCAGTACTTAAAATAGAAGCATAAAGGTCAGATTTAGGTGGGTATTAAGGGCTTAGTGGGACTGTCAGAAGCACTAAATTATTATTAAGCCTTTATGTAGTCACACATTTAAAAGGTCTTTTTCAGAGGTGCTAAACATCCTCATCTCTTGGGGAGTAGTGAGGCAATTATTGCTTTATAGAGGTGCGTGGCACATTAATCTGTAGTATTTGATCTCCAGAGACACTGCTCTCTGCAAAATGACTTGAAGAGGAGAGTGCAAAACAACTTAAAATGAGGAGACAGTGCTTTTAAAAAACGGACTTCAGGAGTCATAGCTTGTCTTCACATAATTCTGTAGCTGAAGTCCTATTTAAACAGAAACAATGTAAGCCTTAAGCTGCAGCTCTCGGTAGCATTTCTAATTGATCTGTGGCCTAACCAGGGTGAACAGCTCCTGGCAGGAGTGTGGTTAGAGCCTTGCTTCACCAACAAGCACCAGTACAGCTGAAAACAAAGAGTAACAACTCGGGCAATCAATTTCTTCTAAAAATGTATTAATATTACATGAAAATGAGAACATAAACATGTCCAGTAATCCATTCTTCTTGCTCTAAAGGCATAAGGAACTCCTGCCATGCTGAAAAGAAAGCAGGATCACATCCCACCAAGCACTAAACCACTGTAAGGCGTGCAGTCATTAGACCAACATCTAGACAAGTTACTAGTAGTAATGTTGTGGCTTTCTAATTCTGCTTCTTTGAGTGGATTCACTCCCCGAGAGCTGCTTGAACTAATGCTACACAGAGAACAGAGCAAAACTAGACCTGTAGGTCTGCAGTGTTGGTATCAAACCCCTAAGCTGGTAAGATGTGAATATGACACAGTCTTGCAGAAGCATTAACCTAACTTCTGGTATACAGCAGTATTTGAAATGAAATGAAATGCATGAAATCACTTCTGCACCTCCTCCAGTGTAATCAGAATGGTAGCAAAAGTCCCATTTTTTCATTTCTTGAGTGTGCCATTCTGCAGTGCAGAGTACAAAGATCAGCGGAAAGCAAGGAGGGAATTGTGTGCCTTCAGCTTCTGTGAGGTCAGCAGATGAACGTGCTCAATGCCTTTCAAAAGACACTTAATCATACAACACTGCCCTCAATTTCACATCAGCATCAACCACATTACTGAATTAAAGGTGCATGGATGTAGGTCAGCTGGGCGTGACTAAATTTTCAGGGCAGAAACTCGAAAGGAGTCAAGCACTCAAGAACCCTGTGCACCAGAGCACACTGATTAGACTATCATTATTCCCTCTCTTAGGCAATGAACATAATCCTGTTGTACGTATCTGGAAGCTCCCCATGTGGATAGGGCAAACTGATCTCAGCTTCTACTGAGGTGTCACTTTTAAAAAGTGTGGACAGCTGCTAAAGCACTTCAAATAAGAAACAATTTAAATGTAGAGATATTTTTCTCAGCTTGAGAATATTATATGATGTGGTCAGTGGTGATAAGATAATTACTCACTTAAAATTAAGCCTGTCCCTTCCTGATATCTTGGTTATTTCATCTTGTTTTTCTTGCAATAGTTTATGCACCTTTTCTTAAAGCACATGGGCACTGGTTTGCACATGACTGTAAATCCAGTTTAGAACAGAGCTCAGATCACTGAATATGTAATTGAAATTATCAACAAAAAAGACATGTTAGTAGAAAAGATAGTTATGCACAGCAATGTAAAAATGTTACACAGTTAACAGTCTCTGGCCTAGCAATGACTGTATTCCATGGAATTCCAAGCATAGCAACGTGCCAGAGGAAAAACTCCAATTAATTTTGATGGGCTTTGGAGCAGTCCTGCAATTATTAACTGTAGTACAGTTTTTAGTTATTCATAGGTATTAAACTGTATTGACAACTGGTGTAGTCTCTGTGCCAGGTGCAACTCTCAGATGGGAGGTGCACTTAATAGGGTGAAAATCCAGCCTTAGCAAAAGTTATCTTTGACATTGTTGAAGTTTCAGCAGCAAATTCAAGGACTAAATCTGATCCAATGAATTAATTCATGTCTGAGAGCAAAATTTGACTTTCTGGCTTTAAGAACCTCTTTCTCTTTTTATACTGGTAGAAATTAGCCATACTGTCTCAAATGACTCTCTCTCACTGGAAATTAAACCCCCTTTGATTGTGAACTGATTATTTCCATTGTTGTAGTTGCAGAATGGGGTTAGGGAGTGACAAGGAAACAGGGAAAAGCCCCTTTGTTACTGCTCAGAGACTCAGCTGTGGGCCAAAGCTGTCTTTTCTTTTGTCCTTTCTAACACTACCTGTCGAGCGGAATTACCTGTGTCGGTGGTGCAGGGCATTACTGAAGTGTGGCTGGGGGACAGCGCGTGTACCCGGGCTCAGGATGGCTGCACAGGCACCATCAGGGACACACGGGGGGGATGAGATGATCCTGGACAAAGCTGATGTGCACGTTCACGTCTGAGCCTGCACTCAGCTCTCTGATGCTGGGACGCATCCCTTCTGAAAGAGAGAAAGTTCTTGGAAGTTCACCTGAGGCAAAGCCTACTACACTTCCTTATCCACCCAACAGAATGATTACAAGAAAATTCTTTGAACTGAAAGAGGTTTCTCTAGTGGACTTACAACAGTAAAGAATTTGTTTCTTAGTTGACAGAGATTTTAAGATCTAAGCAACAAGGAAAAATAATTATTTTAAAATTATGAGAAATACTGTGATGGTTGTTAACTTTCATATTTCACAGCATGGCAGCAGAGTGGAACAAAATATCTTCTATTCATACCAATGGCAGCTTGGCAGGCGAAGGCGGGAGAGAATAGAGTGAAATATTGGTGCAGAAAATGTTGCCGATAATTGTGTTTTAATATTGGCTAGAGTGCGTCCCTTCCCCTAAAACCACTGCTCCCTGCTCTGTGGAGCAGCTGAACCAGTTACATTTTTAGATGGAACACATCCGGAGTTTAATCCGGTTTGTATTAATTTCTTTTACAATTCTTTCTGCGTATTTTCAGATAGGCAAAAAATACTGAGTACGTTAAAGCTAATGCTCATACAAGGCATCACATCCTGCATTGTTACATTATGCAAGTGTAGATAGGGAGCCAATAGCTTGTATGGGTGGTATTTCATACACTCTGCACGGGTGCAAGACCCTGAAATTCAGGTTACAGCCTCAGCTGCAGAAAAAAGCTAAGTATGAGTAACTCCTGCCTAGATCCCCTGCCCTGCTCCGTGGCCAGCACAGGCTGTAGTGCTGTAAATTCTGAGTGGCTTAGACTGCTCACTCTTCCCTTGATGCCTTTCCCTCCACAGCAGTGGTATTTTGCTCCATAAACAGCTCTTGCAAAATGCCAAAGGAACATTTTTTCTAGCTCTCTGCCTTACAAAGGCTCTGTAATCGTACTCCCAATCTGTCATAACAGAATAGGAGTCCTTCTCCCTTTTCATCCCCGTGGCCTTAAAACTGCCAACCCAGATTAATATTGCAGTGCAGCAATGTTCCCAGGCCTCCTAGAATGCAGAAGACTTGAGAGTTCAGAGCTCAGGAGTCCTACAAGTTACATGTGTGTAAAGGAACCTTCCTTCTAAAAGGTGCAAAGCCCATTTAATGGAATTCTGAACAGAAAATTCCATACTCCAGCTACCTTTCAGAGAAGCATGACTTCCTCAGTGAACTATTACTGGTCAGTACTATATCACTGCTTTCATTATTTAATTATGCTTCTAAAATTCTAGTGGTTTTGAAATGAACATATGATGGTTTTTTTTGATGATTGGTCCGTGGGCAAACAGAATAGAGAAAATGGGGGCTGTAGTTTAGACTGTTGACATCATCTGTATTTCTTTAGCAGCCCAGGTTGGGTTATCACTTACTGTCTGTCCTTGCCTTGAACCAGGAGGAATTGTTCCAATACAATTGTCCAAATTTTTAAAACTTAGTGAAAGACGCACACACAGAGCTATTAAATTCAAGTGTTTCACGGTCTGATTCTTACAAATGTACAAGCACTTCCCTTAGGGGTCTGTCTGTAAAAACACCATTACTAGTACAACACAGATGGAAAATAAATTATCCTCTGGGTTTCAGAACTCTTAGCAAGCGTTCATCAGCTCATGAAGGTGAAAAATCGGATTTTAAGTTTTTTTTCACTTTTAGCAACAGTGACTATCAACTGTCTTAAACCTAAACTCCAAGAACATGGGATTCTAAAACTATTAGAATGATACTATTTAGTCACAGACCTAAAAGCACAGAGTAAAAATGGGTAAGCAGAACTGTCTTTATTTTCAGACTGAGAAATTCAAAGGTTGAATGGCAGGACCAGGATTACCTGGGAAGCACGTCCTTTCAAACAATTACCCCAAAAAGATATCCAAATTTTAGTTTTACATTTCTTCTGGTGTTACTCCTTTTTACAGCTGTGCTTAGATAAATGGGAGCTAAATTATCACTTTAGGTTTTAAAAAGAATTAAGCTAAGAAATAAATATGGCTTAAAAGAGTGGTATATATTAATCATGTGAGTGATAGCAATGAGGAACTGTGCTTTTCCTGTATCTTTTTCATTAAATTAAACAATTCATGTTGTGATTAGCATTTTCAGGTCAAATTGAAATCCCTTTACCATAGAATCATAAAACTGTAGAATCATTTAGGTTGCAAAGGACCTTTAAGATCATTGAGTCCAACTTTTAACCCATCCATAATACTCAAACTATGTAGCTTTGTTAGAAGTTCCCAGAACAAATGCCAACACTTTATTAATTGCACAGGCAGGAAACAGTAAAGTTACTTGAAAGTGGCTGTTATGATTTTGTGACTGTACATAGATCTTGCAAAATGTTATTGGTAATATGCATCCTGTACCCCACATAAACACTGCGAGAATAGCATGGTCATTGTTACGCTTTATAGCTGTTGTGGAAAATGTCTTAACCTGCATTCATGATGATAGTGCCCATCCTACTCCCATGCCTTTTTATACAGTTGTGGTAAGATTGTTATGAAATCCTTTTGTCAGTCATGTTCCAGCTAACTTACCTATGTATAGAATTTATATATTAAACCCCCCTAATTTATACTGTGTTTTAACAGTTTGCCTGAACTGTCTATGGTTTCTAAATTTTGTAATGTGAGTGTCAAATAAGAATAATAATTAAAAAAAAAAAGGCTCGGCTGTGTGGATTTTTTTCTTTGGTTTTATATGTAGTAAAGATTTCAACAACTGCAAATCTACAGGATAGGCTGTGAAGAAACTCACACTGCTTTGAAACTCCAAAAATACAAAGATGTCCCTGACTCAGCACAACAATTCATGAATGTGTATGCAGGCAGAAACCTGTGGTTTCTGCTCTTTCTCATTTCCACTTTACTCCTTCTCTCTTCATCCTCACACATTCAGAACATTGCACTGCATGTGCACTGCAAGGAAAGGAGGCAGATTCACAGTTGCCATAATAAAATAGTTTCCCAAATAGGAGCTGTAGAATGGAAACTTCATAAAAATAGGAGGAAAAAACTGAGACTAGGTCTGAGTATTTTTAGTTTGTTTCTATAAAACTTCACGGTACAACTGATGTTTAAATGTGTTCTTTTAATATTGTATTGCTGATGGCAATACAAATAATAAAGTGAGAGGTACTACTGAGATGAGGGACCCATTCCAGTAACAATGTACAGTAAGAGACATCCTTGGTTCAAGCAGCTAAAAATTCTTTTAAATAAAGAAGAAAGAGGCTCAGAGGTGAAACTCGTGTAGACGAAAGTGGTGGAGTTTCCTTGAGGTAACATTTGGCGCCTGCACCACGTTGCTTCTGTGAGTGTGTGACTGCTGCTCAGCACAGCTGGTCCCGCCTGTTGCCACCAAGGGAGAACTGCTCGATGTGCGCGGTGTCACCGGCTCCAAAGTCTGCGGAAGTGGGACGTGCAACCTCCTTCCTCAGCACAGTGTTCTTGCTCTCGGTGACAGAGCTCTTGCCAAAAGGATCTGTTGAGTCATCTGGCTGAATTTCCTGTAAACTGTCACTTATTCAGGCTTCCCCTGTCAAGCCCCCAGTTCGTTATTAGGCTAAAACATTTCAATCCTCAGAGGGCCCAGTTGTGCCACAGAGAGTGAGAAAAGTCCAAGTTCCAACCATCTCTGTGAGCCTTTCAATTAAAGGGAGTGGCTCAGCTCAGCTCAGCCCAAGGCAATCCCAGCTGGCCCATGTATCACCCAAGTGAAACCCAGTCTGCCCAGTGCAGGGAGCGCTCCTTGCCCCCAGTGAGCTGCCAGCTGCTCAGGGCACAGTGTCCCCATCGCCCTGAGCACAATGGGAACACGCTGAGGGCAGCGGGGGCCGTTCCAGACTGCCCAGGGACACAGCTCAGAGAGAGCCATTGTATCACCTGGCCACAGCTGTTCCCCAGTGCACACGGGAATGAACACAAGTGCCCAGGCTCACACAAAGTTTCTGGGTCACCGCTTTTCTAAGAAAAATTCTAATTAAACAAGAAAATGTGTCCCTAAGCCATAACCATACTTTGTTCTTTTTCACCTGGCTGAATATTTGCATTTTTTCTATTCTACTGCATAATCTAAAAAGAATAATAAAAAATCTATTTTAAAATTTTTCTTTATAAAAATAAACTCTCGTGGAATGGAAATACAACTGTCAGTGGGTTCTCGCTTCTCCTTTCTGCTGATCCACACATTCAAGCTCCTATTATCTCTTTGAATTTACATATGCCACAACAATCTGGGACACTGGCTCCCTTGATCAGTAGTTATAGTGATTTGTGAAATGAATAATATATTTTGCCTGATATATCTTAGAAATTCTCCTGATGGTTTTCCCATCCCCATTCAGTTCAGTTCAGTCCCTTATAAAGAGACAGTGTTGTCATCACTCTGTCCCTGAGCTCCCAAGCAAAGATATGGCTGCTCCCACACGGTCAAGGGAACCTAAGAAAATCTGTCAGTATAAAAATCAAACCAGGGAACTGTAGAAATCCATAAACAACTAAAGGCAAAGCACAACTGCTAATCAGCCACCCTCTGACACTAACCAGAGGGAGGAAAAACAAAATCTATATATCTGTAACTAAGAGAAAGCAAGCACAGCACTGGAAGTACTGAAAACCAGGAATTTTTGGCTCTGCCTGAGTTTTCCTGAGGCTTTGGGCAAGGCAGATGACCCTTGCTTTAAACTTTGTATCCAAACAATGAGAAAACTAGGTAAGATCTAGATCTCCCGAAGAGCTGCTGTGAGGATGGATCACCTCCTGTGGTAAGGCATTTGAAAGAGGGACCTTACAAAACTGCATTTTGAAGCAAATGGTTCGAAGGTATCTTTTCATACACTCACAAATGTGTCCCACCAGCACAGTAACGCTGAATGGTAATGTACTCTGCTGTACAAAGCAATCTAAAACACAGTTGCATTGTGTGTTACTCACTCCACAAGCTGTGCATACATTTGGCGTTGCAAGTCTAATTAAAGAAGGATATATCTCACATAAACAAAAGTAAATACCATAAGGCCTGACAGCAGAAGTAGCTGTAACTACACTCAAATCTATTTCCTGAGTTTTGTAAAGACTAGATTTCTCTAGTTTGATTCTTCAGCGTTCTTCACCTCATTCCTGACTTTAAAATGGCCATTTCTAGAGGGACTGTCACTTTGTGATACATAACCTGGGCACGGCCAGCAAATTTCTCCTGAATTTATCCTTCTCTGAGACATCGCCTAAATTCCAGCTGACATTCCTCCACTGCTGTGTCTCCACTGCCACCTCCTGAACAGGAAGGAAAATCAACTGCTTCCAATTCTGCTTTTCTTTTGACTGTCGGCAGAGGTGGTTTTGAAAGCACTTTGTTCAGCACACAGAGCAGGAGCTGAAATTGCTTTGCAATCTGTCTAGAGAGGCTGCATTCTATAAAATCCATTGTAAGGCTTTCGCTTCGGAGGGAAATTTCTTTATGTATGTTTGATATGAAGGAGGTACAACCTTTATACACCGCTTTTCTTCTTCAAAAAGGTCCAATTATTAACTTCTGATAGGTTTAATCCTCTTTCAGCTGTCAGCTGAAAGCCTCTGACTGAAATCAGTAAATTTTTACAGCTCCCATTCATTGTGCTTTCATAATGTACAATAGTTATTTCTGCCTTTTCTATTCCAGGCTGAAGATCCTTACTCCTAACAGGAGAGAAACAAAATATCCTAGAACAAAAATTTTCCTGCTTCCAAAGGTAGTCAGTTCTGAGGGTCTCTTCTGCATTAATTTCAGTTTTTCCCATTAAATGTGATTTCCCAAAATTGTCCCTGAACTGCTGTACCCTGTTAGAGGCCCTGTCATCCGTTAAAGCGTCTCTTTATAAGGGTAGAGGAAAACAGCAAAGGTAAAACCCAGTAAAAACCCAGAAGAGGCAGGCAGGAAAGGCCGATAGAGTGATCCTGTCACATCCCATCTGCTCTGCCCTGCCAGGAATACCAGCCACTGGTTTGTCATCAGCTTCCAGCAAGAAACTTTCCATAAAATCCAGGTGGTCTTCCTAGACACACCTCTTGGAATAAGAAATTAGTGAAAAATCGTAATCGTGTGGTACAGTTGGCTAATGTCAGGTACATGAATATTTTCTGCCTCCTCGCTTGTGCACGTTCACTCTCTGTAAATGTAATTTTATGCTTCTTTTTTTCTGCTGCTTGCAGTCTGAGACAATTCCTCAGACAGTATCAGTGGATGTTGGGGAAACTCGTAACACTTGACAGATATTACTAGGTTTTTAATAAATAATAACCAATCATATAGGTGCTAAATGAGAAACAGTGAAGCACTGGCACCAAAGCCGTATTTGGCATACAACACGAATTATGAGGTTAAAAGGTTTTTAAAAATACAGGGCACAACAAAAAGGGGTCAATGCTCCACATCTTAGTTTCTCTTCTTAAAAACAAACAAACAAACAAACAACAAAAAAAAAAACCAAGGAAAAAAACCAAGAAGTTTAACAGGATTTCCGCTCTAGTGCAAACCATGTTTAAACGGTTATCTTAAGCTTGTTGGCAAACAAATTTTAATGAAAATTTTAAAACCACAAATGCAAAAGTATGTTCTCGTTTTAGAACAATTTACTCATGTTATTGGGGACTGACATTAAAAAGAAAACAGCACCCGTTAAATTAAGAGTACGTTACACCTTAGCTATTCTGGATTTTGCTTCAGCTGCAGAATCTCGCTGTGTAAGAGGTAAAAGTTGCTAACATTATTCTGGGAAAGAATTGACTGAGTTCATGAGTTTTTCAATTTACCCGCTAACCTTCAGAGATTGTGATTTTCCCCAGATAAAACATTGCGAGCTACTAAATCTGAAGCTTGCGTTTCAGTTTCACTTTTCCCTATTTTGGGGTTTGCTTTTCTTTACTTCCTAACAATCTCTTTGGGCTTATTAAATCTGTCTGCACGACAGGTGGAGGGGATGGTGATAACGAGTTTCCCCTGTGCGGTCCGGCATTAACCCCGCAGCAGTTCAGGCCCAGGACGCCGGGTTTTACCTCTGCCGGGCCATGACTCAGCTGGATCCGCCATCCCACACGTGCCCCAGAATGAATCAGGAACCGCACAGCAATCCATGCGACTGCACACGGCGGAGGAGGCAGTTCCAAGTCGCAGACTCCGGCAGATAAAAATATTTTATTGGGTTTTTTGCGTGAGCGTCACACAGGAACGGCTCTCACAGAGAACTGAGAGCCCGCAGCCAGGCCCAACTGCAGAATCAACCCGCGCACCAAACTGCTTAAACGCTACGTTTGGCGAGTTCATTAGAAGGAATTAATTGACGGTTGGGACTAATTGGTGATTTCTGCACTGCTACACGCGTTTAATGAGGCACCAGAGGAGGGCAGGCCCGCAGCTCGGGGGTGGCCTCTGAACTCGCCCTCGCTGCTGGAGCCCGTCCAAGGCGTTGGCTCACAAAGCCATTAAGAATTTGGGAAAAGCCGACGCCCAGGATGTGGGGTGGGACGGGACGGGACGAGCAGACGCGACCCCAGCCCCCTCAGAGCAGCCCCCATGGCGGCGGCACCGCCTCAGGGGCGGGGCGGGGGGCGGGGCC
>VZTA01004234.1:271419-285156 GCA_013398855.1 Mohoua ochrocephala
GACGCCGCGAGAACGAGGGAGAAGGGGGAAGCAGCTTCTCTGCGCTCGCCGCCGCCATTTTGTCTGTGCGCGCAGGGCGGACACGGAGCTCGCTCGCTTTCTGTTCCAGTTGTAAGTGGTGAGGGCGGCCCTTCTTCGTTCTCTTTTCACCTTCGCTTTTCTCCCTCACTCCTTTCTTTTTCGAAGGGGGACGAAGCAGCAGGGAAACGGAGGGGACGCAGGGCGAGGGGGGGTGGGGTGGGAGAGCTGCTTGCGTTGTCTCCGCGGCGCGGGGCGCATCAAGCGCTGCTTCAGGAGATACTGAGGGGGGAAGAGGATTGTCTCCACAGGAGCTCTCTCGGGGTCTCCGCGGAGGTGCGGAGGGCTGGGGCGGGGGGAGCTGGGCTCACCCGGCCAGGCCGTGCCTGGCGCCCGCCCAGGTGGCAGCAGGGACCGGCCATTCCTCCCCCGCCGGCCCCGGAGGCCTCCCGGGGCAACGTGGTGTGGAAATGGGCTTGGTGCCCCTGGGTCGGGGTGGCGGGTGTCGTCTCCAGGGCCTGCGGTGTCGGACCTTGGCCATCCCAAAGGAATAAGCCTTTGACCTCCCCCGCCTGCCAAGTTTCTGAGGAGAGGCATTTAGAAAGTGCTGTGTAGGCAGCTTACGGCAGGGCTTTCGTGGCCCTTATGTGTATGGATCTGTTCAAAAGGGGAATGGCTCCTGCTCGAGGAACCTTATGGTGAAATGTGGGAGTGAAAACTGCCTGTGATATGGATTAGTTCCACATGCTACAGGAATGCATATGTTCGTGGCAGCTGTCAGTATTACATAAGTGAAGTTCTTCGGCGCATAAAATCAGAGGGAGAGCACAGTAGTCAGAAATCTTAAGGTGGCTCCTACCTTAAAATGGACTCAGACCGATTCTGGCCATTTCCTCATCGTTTAAATTTACTTGGCTCCTTTAGGGACAGAATTTGCAGTTTTTATCTTAATTTCACTAATGCTATGTGCATTCGATTGTCGTTGAGCAGCAGTTAGTCTTCAACAAAGCATTATCTCCGGTTTCCTGTGTCAAATATCCACCCTTCTGCCCGCAAGCCCTGCTCTGCAGGGCAGTTTAATGGTGATTTTATTTAGATAGTTGTTCATCGCAGAGTCTTAATGCAGCCTGCTTTCTGCCAGGTGGGGAAAGAAAAAAAAAAATCCCAAGCAACCATAAGTAGAATTTTCAGTTCACCTGTAGCTCTGTGCGTGTGTGTAGCTCTGCACCTCAAGAGTAAATGAAACCTGAGTGTGCTTCAGAACCGGAGTTATGTAAGGTGAAAATAGAGGAAAATGGCTTTGGAGCTGTGTAAGAAGAGAGGAAGTTAAAGCACGTAAATGAAACACTAAGTCGGTTTTAATTTTTCAGGTGTTTTTGTTTGTCATTTGCCACATTAGTATTTTTATTTTTTATTAGAATCTCACAAGTGAGTAAGATTTTGTGAATCATGACTCACCCAAAATGTGTATAAGGCTCTTATTTTTGCACAGTTTATCACTCTCTTTTGTCACAGTTTTTGTGTTTGTATTTTAAAAACCAGTTTCTTTTTAAAACATTGTTGCAGGTGTCTGTAGGGGTTTTTTTTTTGTTTTTTAATTACCAGCCTCTCACAGATCTTCTGAAAGTATCAGGAAAAACTGTTTTTTCAGAATAGCCTTGTCATTTGCATGTTCTAGGAGTTTCCATCTTAATGCCTTCTCTTTGTATAGAGGCATTGTTCTCTGTAAATTTACACAGATTTGCACTATTTACACATGATTTACAGTCATGATTTTTCTACTCTATTGCCGTCATTGTCTCTAAACTACTGTTCTCACTGTCACTCCTCGCTACAGAAACTTTTTATTACCTTGTATAAATTCGTTCTTTGGAATATACTGGAATAGATACAGGAAGTTATTCTTACTTTCAAAAAACTCCTGCCGCAGATGAGTAAACAAATAACAGTTGATTTTGTTACACTCTTTAATTCTACAGCCATGTTTTACTTTGCCTTTTTTTTTTTTTTTCAGTTGTGCATGTACCTGTTTGAACAAAGAATTCCTGCACCTAACATCCAGCAACAGAAGCTGGTGGGTTTTGTCTTTGGCAAATCAGCTGAACTGTAGAGCAGCCACAGTCCCGCATGCTAATAGGGTGCAAAAGTTGTGACTTGGCTCCCGGTGCTCCAAAGTTGTGTTAATCCATCGGAGTTCACAGTGGTTGTTGCTAAAAGTGACTGTTTCCTGGTGTTCTGTAAATAGTTTAGTGAGAGAAGTTTTTAGACTGATTGCAGATACTTGATTTTCATGTAGTAATTTTACAATACAGTAGGAAGACCTAAATCCAGGTTTTTTTGTTAGAGGATGTTTGGAGAGGAAGTTTTCTTCCGGTGAGGGCCTCTTTAAGGAAACTATTCTGTTTAGTCACTTGAGAGTTTATTTGAAACAGGCTTTAATGACATGTTTGAAGCTATTAAATGGAGATGAGTTGGCCCATTTAATCTTGATTTGTGTTTCATAACAGCGTTAGCGTTGGGATGAGGGAGCTGTGTCTGCTCGCCAAACCGAAATACTGGGGGGAGGGAGCTGAGGAAAAATGGGTCTTTTTAGTTCTGTCATACTTGATCAGACTACCATTGTTAAGTTGCACCTACATGTGTGTTTGTTGATTTTTAAAAAATTATTATTATTATATTTTCCAGTGGGAGATGAGGCATTCAAAGCAATCTCATTGTCCTGAGTGGGATGACAGAAGGAGCTGGGATCAGAGGAAGCACAGTAGCAGCCGCAAACGCAGAAAGAGGTCCCACAGCAGTGGCCAAGAGAGCAAGCACTATAAACCCAGTCGCATTTCAGAAAGGTATAAGACTCTGAACTGAGTAGTGCAAATGTTTCTTGCCACGTCTAAAGGAAATGTGTTTTCAGGGTAGGAGTTTTTGAATGCCCAGAGTTGTCAGTTCCTTATGGTTTGGCTCACTTAAGCCTGATAGGTAGTTGTTGACACATCACCTGAACCATTAAATAGAAATTCTTCAGTGAAAACAAGTAAATGTTACTCGTTTGTCTCACTGGTGTCAGTTAAATATTGGTATTGAATAGAATCAATATTAATTTCAAGTAAAAAGAATGCCTTTTGATTTAATGTGAACAAAAGGAGGAGAAGGTTTGTTTAATCATTTAATACAAGGGTAAGTATGAATTTCTCTTACTAAAATCTGGAAGTGGTTTGTGTTTTCTCCCACACTGCTTTCACTGTAAAGATGTGTTTTTCTGTTTTGTTTTGGTTTTTTTTCCTTGAGAAGATCCAATGGAATTCTTTAAAGAACTCATACTCATGCTTAGAAAATGCTGGAAGGAGTAGGTGTACAGCAGTAAGGGAGCTCTGTGCCTCAGCAGCTTTCTTAATGGTCTGTTTTTTGTGCAAAAGATCCTTGTTCCAGATAATCTCTGAGTTTTTAGTGTTCGTTGCAGAGCACTTAGAACGATGCTGCTTCTCTCAGTCTCTAGGTTTTATTTAACACCTGGAGCTTTGAAAGCATAGAAGGGGTGATTTCTGTATTGAAAGTGGTTTATCATGTGTCTTTTAAGGTTGTAATGAAGTTGCTCAGTATATTTTAGGAAGTGTTTCTCCTTTTTAAGTCTGAGTTTCTTGCTATGCAAACTGTGGACAGATCGTACATTGTTCATGTGGATGGCTGCCATGTATTTGAGACTGACAATGTTGTTAAATTCCTAATAAAGTAACATCGAAAGCTCCGCTATTTTTGGGGAGGGATTCAATTAAAAACCATTTTTGCTGTAAAGACAGATACTGTGTAACTCAGCTCAGGTCACTTATCTTGTTGGAACCTCAAGTTTTTGAAGTGGAGAACATTCACTTAAAATATATTTTCAGTCATTATTTGGACGATAGAGCCATAAATGAAAGAGACCATCATGACCGGAGATATGTTGAGGAATACAGAAATGACTTCTGTGAAGTGTATGACCACAGGCATTATCACAGAGACTATGAAAAGAGTCACCATCATCACTATAGCAAATCCTCTGGTCGGAGCAGGAAAAGTAGTCATAAAAGGAAGCATAAGAGACATCATTGCTCCAGTCACCAATCGCATTCGGTATGAGTAATTTTTAACTTTATTATTAATGAATTAGTGGTAATAGACTTCTTAAATGAGTGCTAGAGCTGCAATTCCTGATCCACGGTACTTTAAGAACACATTATTAAAAAAGGATTTGTGTTTATTTGAGTCCATTTGTGGAGCATGTGAATATGTTGTTAGTTGAGATTCTTGGATCAGTGTTGGGTGGGGGGCGGGATTATCATCAGTACTAGTTGTACACTGGGAATGTAGGAGGTTGGTAGTCAAAATCACTGGGATTGATCTGAAAAATGTTGTCTTGAAATTGAAGACAGGTAGCTACCCTGCTCTAAAGTACAGCTGTCACTTGGCTTTGCAGCATAGTGAGCTATGTTTATTCAGGTGGACTGTGGATGCCATCCATCCTATTGCTAAAAGTAATTGAGATGACATGCCTTTTTAACGTGAATTGAAATTATGATTGTGCATGTCTGGTAAATTGATATGAACAAGTCTACGCCTAATTCCAGGAGCTTTGATAAGCCCTGTGCCTAGCTAATGGCACCTAATGTCTTAGTGAGATGGGATAAGTTTGCTGCTTGCCTTTTGAAGGTGTGCTCCCTGAATTTCTCATGATTGTTGTGATGCCCACTGATGCATCTACAGCTCCAGGTGTTTTATACCACTGTTCTGCAGTAGAGACAGCAAGGTGTTTTAGATTATATAATGCAAATTAAGGACTTCAGAGTAGGTTTTTTTTCCTCTCTCTAAACGTGGGGGAAGTAAAAGTGTTTACATGAGTGGATGTTTTAAGAATAGAAATTTTTCACCTGACTGAGAGCTTAGGTTTGTAAATAAATGCTGTTTTTTGCTATTTGCTAGCAAAGTATTAGAAATAGCAGTGTTGCAGTCTTAATCTGTCTTCAATTAAGCCACTGTTTGAGAGACAAAATTGTGTTGTTTTTTTTCTGTTGCTTGTATCACTTCAAGTATTTATCTGAAAATCTGTTCCTTGCCATGTTTTTCTTCTGTAACATAAACTGTGCCCTGTGAATTTCTGGGGACTGAATTTGAAATTGCTCCTGCCAACTGTTCGTGGCCTGGTGTGTAACTGAATGCCTGAATATCTCCCCGCTGAATGAATTGCGTATTCTGCCCTGAATTCACTCTGATATATTGATTGGCTGGACGATCTTGGTGCCGTTTCCAGAAGAGTCACCGAAGGAAAAGATCCAGGAGTGTAGAGGATGATGAGGAGGGTCACCTGATCTGTGAAAGTGGAGACGTTCTAAGAGCAAGATGTATAGAATATTTTTCAACACTTTTAAAAAACTTTTCAGAAAAAAATCTGTTTAGAATAGTATGTCAGAGGAGGGGGGCTAAAGAAATCTCATTGCTCTTTTTGTTCTGTTTTTTTTTGTGCTTTTTTGTTTTTTTGCATATCTTCTTTTCTGTAGAATTTAAATACTGTGTTCAAAAAGTTCCAATTAGTAAATGAGATTAGAACAAGAGATAGTTTTTTGGCTAACTGTTTTCATGACTCCTGTCCAATAAAATAATGCATTCTGATGCTGAAATTTAAAGTAATTATGCTTTTGTAATGGCACATTTTTAAATCTACATTAATATGTTCATTCTCCTTTAAGTAGTTGTATAATTCTAACTTATCTTTGTTCTTTTTAGATGAAATTGTTGCGACTTTAGGAGAAGGAGCTTTTGGAAAAGTAGTGGAGTGCATAGATCATGATATGTAAGTGTTGGGCAATCTTTATCAGTGGATATCATGATAAAAGATACTTAGATCAGAAATTAAAGCTCAAGGACATTTTCTTTAAAAGAAAGTTGCAGTTCAAATGCCCTTTTTAATGATTGAGAACTCTGTTTTGTTTTATTACATTTTTCTGTTTCCATCAAGTGCTGCTGCTGTAACTGGAGAATGTGAGAGCAGCTAAAGAGTGCAGAATTAGTTTGGGAGACTTTTAGAAGATGATGCAGTGAGAGACTGAGAAAGTAGTTTTGGTTCTTAGTGAAAGCAGTTTCTGGAAAGCAATTGCTTGGAATTGGTTGAGCTGTAAATGGCTTTCCTCAGTTCTCATAATCAAAATTGTCCTTTCAAGTTTTTTTGAATCAACAGTAATCTAGTATCCAGTACTTTTTTAATGGAATGATTACTTGCATGTGATGGCATGTCTGGTGAAGGAGAAGAAATTTACTGTATTTCCACTACTTCTGTACGTTCCAACAGTTGTTAGAACTCAGACTGTTTTAACTGTATGTTTCGTATCAGCAGTTCTATGACATGGTTTTAGTGTGTTTTCCTCTACCTTTGGTTTGTTTGTTCTGTCATTTCATACGTTAAGTCTGTTCTGGAGTTTGAGATGGTGTTGTGAGGGCAGAGAGTGTTCTGAAGTTGTTAGAATTGAAAGAGCTCTGCAGAGACAAGCTTTGTCTAAGAGCGAATGTGACAGAAGGAGCTGCGTGTCTGTGTTCCCTTTGAGGAACAGCCTTACGGTCCGAATGCATGCAGACGTGCAGTGCAGTGCAGTTTTCACTGGTGTAAAATGCTCATAATCCAAACTTCAGAAATTACTCAATTCCCCTGATTCCATAAGAGCACTGGAAGAGAGCCAGGACAAGTTGTGCAAGTTGCAGGAAAAAACCCCATCAAATTGTTGAAGTATTTTTGTTCAAATGAGAGCTTTGTTAATTTTTTGATCATTCTACTGGTGGAATCTCAATGTTTATTCTACTTTAGATGAGATAATAATGCTGAGAAGTCATTAATGAAGCATATACTATAAGTGTTTGAGAAAGGAAAGATCAGGATTACTTCTTTTTTTTATAAAAACTGTTCTGGTTGAGTGCAGCGTGCTTAACTCAAATTCCCCTAATCCAACTCATAATTCTCCGTGACCTTTAATCTTCCTGTGTTTCTTTTATTAAAATCAAGCTGCTTTGGGGTTGTGGGTGTTTAACAATAATTGATCCGGTTTGCTATTCTTTTCTTTATTTTCAAGGAGAGGAATGCATGTGGCAGTTAAAATAGTGAAAAATGTTGGTCGATACCGGGAGGCAGCCCGTTCAGAAATACAGGTGTTGGAACACTTGAACAACATGGATCCAAGCAGCAATTTGTAAGCGTGAAATTTGAGTAGTCAGCATACCAAGGATTTGAGGAAAGTAATTATTCGATAGATTTTAAATTGTTTTCTTTTTTTTTTGTTTTCTGTTTTAAGCCGCTGTGTCCAGATGCTGGAGTGGTTTGATCACCATGGCCATGTTTGTATTGTTTTTGAGCTACTGGGACTTAGTACTTATGACTTTATTAAGGAAAACAGCTTTCTGCCATTTCATATTAATGACATTAGGAACATGGCCTATCAAATTTGCCAGTCTATAAACTGTAAGTAAATGTCAATACTCCTTTCAAATATATGGTTGTCGTTTTGTTTTTCCTGTAGAAATTTTATGTGTAAATTATGGAATATTGTTCTCTTTTTCCTTGTAGTTCTGCACCATAATAAACTAACTCACACGGATTTAAAGCCTGAAAATATCTTGTTTGTGGAGTCTGATTACATAGTGAAGTACAATGCCAAAATGGTAAGTTTGTTCTTTGTTTCTCCCAACTTGAATTGCACTACTTCTGTCTTCATTGGAACTTCTCTTAAAAAAAAAAAAAACACAGAGATAACAAGTAACTGAAGTTAACATAAGTTTACAAAAGAGGTAAAGAACTTGTTACTCAGAATGGTGTTTACTCAGCTGTTTTGGGTGTTGAGATTAAATCACTTTGTGACCTGCTCTTGTTTCTTGGAGCATCGAGCTGAATAGGAATTAAAGTATTTGGAGGAAGTGTTTTGTTACACATTTTATGCTTGCTGGTATTTTGAAGATAACGTGATAATGCCTTTTGCCTAAGCATGCTTTTAAAAAGTATTAACAGCATTTTGATTTCTTGCAGAAGCGAGATGAGCGCACTTTAAAAAACACAGACATCAAAGTTGTTGATTTTGGAAGTGCAACTTTTGATGATGAGCATCACAGCACATTAGTGTCTACAAGACATTATAGAGCTCCTGAGGTTATTTTAGGTCAGTAAAGACTTTTAAACCTTCTGAAAGTTAATTGCAGTTCATTCAGATGTCTTTACTTCATAAACGGGAGTAGTTGCTCACGGTTCTGATAATCAGTCATCTCTCAGATGGTGGTGGTAAAATTCTTGAGAGTAAACAGTAAAACAAATACTCTAAAAACAGAAGTCTAAACATTGCTTTCCCTCTCTCACCCCAGGGTTTGAGGAGGGCATGGGGGGTAAGTTGGGCGTCAGTAAGTGGGTGGAAACTGGGCACGTGCCTTGTGGGTTACAGATTTTGAGAATATATTAAGAAGTAAAACAAACTTTGCCTATTTTGCAGCACTGGGATGGTCTCAGCCGTGTGATGTGTGGAGTATTGGCTGTATTCTGATTGAGTATTACCTGGGATTTACAGTGTTTCAGGTGTGTACATAAGCTTAAATAGGATGTGTTTGTTACACACTAATTTTATAATCTTTTAATGACATGCACTTGACTATGTAAAAGGCATAACCTCGTGGGCTTTTTAAGGATTATATAGATGAGATTGTAAAGCCAGCATCCATACAGGAAGATGTTACGTCTTGGATATCTTCTTCAGAGTATCTAAGATGATCTTTTCTGGCATTTTGAGTGAAGAAGCCTGTCACGATACTGCTGGAATTGAGAGTAAAGAAAACACTTGTACAATATTTGGTTTATGAACTGTTGTTCAAGGGTCATCGTAACTGTGGAAAGAAGTGTTGTATAATCTGCATTGCATAATCTGTTTTTAATAATTGAAGGTGGCAATGTTTAAAGATATTGTGACAGTGCTCTGGCAAAATCTTGTTTGCAGTTTGAGTGTTGTTACCAAGTGGCTCAGAGGAGGAAAATGTGCTAAGTGCTTTCATTGCTTTTTCCACACAGACTCATGATAGTAAAGAACACCTGGCAATGATGGAAAGAATACTGGGGCCTCTGCCCACTCACATGATCAAGAAATCTAGGTATGTTCATTATAGAAGTGCTAAGTTGCCTATTATTTTCTATTACAAGAGAAACTGCAAAGTTGCCATTGTAAGCTGTGAACTGCTGCAGATCAACAGAGACTCATGGGCTTTTTATTACCTTAAGTAGTTGACAGTAGTCCTCTTTTCTGATGAATTTAGTATGAATTGTCAGCCTCTTGAACTGTAACTTGAGTATGAATGTTTTTAAGTCTTTAAAGCTAAGTTAGGTGTGGTCACCAGAACAGTATTAGACATCGATTTTTCTTTAAATATAAAGAACATGATGTCATCGCAGTAATTAGGTTGAGAGGAAGAAGAGGGTCCTTGCTTGCTAATACAGCTGTCATCCTCTTCTCCTGCCCCTCCATATCCCTCAGACATGTGCTGCAGGGATCTTTCTCTCTTCCTCAGAGATAACTACATGCAGCAGGAGATTCTCACTTTCCTTGCAAGGAGAAGCAGCCAGCACATGGTTCCCCTGACCCCTCTGTGTCTAAAGTTTAGAGGCCCTGGGATTTGATGGTCCATTTTCTTTCTTACATAAGCTGTCCTCTTGCCAGCTCGTGTAGATAATTCTGTAACTCATGTTACAGTAGAATTCCAATGATTCTGGGTCGGGTAATGGATATTGTTTGTTACAGTTGTCCAGTTGATGATAGTGCATTTTGGAAAACAGGAAAAACCTTGGAAGGCAGCAATTGCAATAGATTCAAGTAATACTCAAAAAATAAAATGTTAATGTTTTCTAATTATTGTGGCAGCAGTAATAAAAAAGCAGCAGATCTCTGTGAATAAATATGCACTAGAAGAAATGTTAGCTACCAAATGCAGGAACACTTAATGGTGTTTTAAAACTTTTGGGAAAAGCATCTGCTTGCTGTGTGCACTGACACCATCTTGCTGTTATTTTCCCTCGCAGAAAACATTATTTTCACCATGACCAATTGGACTGGGATGAGCACAGCTCTGCAGGCCGGTACGTCAGGAGACGCTGTAAGCCTCTGAAGGTAGGAGATGGCATTTTTATTGCTCTGTTAGACTGCACTTGTGAAAGCTCTCTCTCAAATACCTCCTGCTTTTTTCTTTCAGGAATTCATGCATTGCCAAGACACAGATCATCAAAGTCTGTTTGACCTTGTTCGCAGAATGCTGGAATATGACCCAGCCAAAAGAATTACTCTTGATGAAGCCTTGCAGCATCCTTTTTTTGATCCATTAAATAAATAAATTCAAAGATCTTCTATGCTTCTTCAAGGAGATTTCCTAGACTGTGTCAGTCAGTCAGCAGAGGTTGCATGAAACTTTTGTAAGCTTTAAATTATTTTGTACAGTTAAGTCTGTAAATAATTACATATGTTTTGTATAACTGTTATGTTTACCTTGTTGAGCAGTTGTAGTCTTATGGGTATCAAAGTGAAAAATAAAAGTAATTTTCATTTTTGAAAGCCTGTACCACTCTCCTTTTACAGATGATGCTATTGAACCCTCAGACTGTAGGTGAGGAGTCTGGGCTAGCTGAAGGAGTTCTGGAAACATTCCCCAAAAAAGCTTCCTTTTATTAGTCATGAAGAAAAGATCCACCTAGTTATGCTGTACATAACAGCTTGATGGCATTCTGAAACATAGTTGGAAACCATGTATATCCTAAGTAGGTAGCTTTAATGGGTCACCTTTTTCCCCTATTTTCTGTTACACAGCATGTGTTGCTCCCCAGTCAGCTAATTAGCCTTGGAAACTTGTCTGATGCTTTCAGTGTTAAGTATTCATAGCTAATCTTTTTAGTTAAGGTCTGAAAAGTTACATTTCCTACTTTCAGTATTGTTTATAGTCATTAAAGATGAACAGTTTTCTGATAGGGTTTTGGAAAGACTGTACTGCTACACAGAAACATGGCATGCCACAGAATTATGGCATATTTAAGCTCTTGCAGTAATGAGATCATTCTGAAGTCTTCAATGTGTATTTCTGTGGAGCTCGATTTGTAGTTACTGGTAAATGAAGTGGCCTTGGGAACTGAGAAATGATGGCATTGAGACTATGCAGGACGGAGGTGGCTGGGTTCTCAGTTGTGACTCCTGAACTCAGGTACTGGGCAGAGAAGGAAATGGTACAACTTTCCAAGACCCATTAATGTATTTCGGTAGTTTTTGGGTCTCCATGTCTAAGTTGATGGGTTTTTGTTCTTACTCCAGCTCTCTTAATCCATTTGATGCCGTATGGGTGACTTTGCTGAGCAGTAGGAAGGGAGCCTTCCATGGAAGGGTTTGTTCTGGTTGCAGTAAGCAAGTTTTGGCCATTTATTTCAATCTTGACTTTACTGCACAAGCCTTTCTTCGAAGGAAGGAAGCCAAATTGTTTCAGCTCCACAGGAGCCTGACTTCAGGTTTTGTGCTTGCTGAGTTAGTCCTAATGCGCATTAAGATTTTAAACTGATGTCCTTGTTCTACTGGTGTGGAGGAGGCTTCATTTGCAAGAGGCTCCAGATGTGCATATCTCTGAGCTGGGGGTAGAAGAGAGCTGGGACAGGCTTTGAAAGCTTATCTTCTGTTACCAGTGCCACCTCCTGGGCTTGATTACAGCTCATCATAGCCACCTCCTTTCCTTGGATGTTGGTGTTGATGACATTGTTTCTGCTCTGCATGACAGAAAATGTAACAGTCTGTGGCATGCAGGTCAGCTCGGTAGGGCTGAGCAGGACAAGAGTAAATTCCTTCCCTTCTTCCCACAGTGCTTTCCGTCCCACAGCTTCAGAGGCAAAGCAAGGACTTGGCTGAGTGTATCAGCTAAAGTTTCATAATCAAAGGCAGATGGGGGGAGAAAAGTTTATATGCTGCTATAACAATAAAACTGTAACCATAAAACAGTTCTATCAAAATTAGGGAAAGATGATGTGCTCTTGCTTACAGAGTGCGTCTAGCTGTTGATGTAGGTACTGACATCCATTGTGCTTGGTAAAGGAGATACAGTTTAGCCCTATTAAAAGCCATGTTTAAATTGACTTTCCTTCTTCCACTAAATTTAAAAGTACTATCACGATTAATGTGGCGTCTGCAGCAAGGTGCCAAGTGCTTTTGCAGGCCTTACAGCATCGATGCCAGTGTTGGTTTGCAGGCACACGAGCCCAAGGCCCCTGGGCTCCCCAGGGGAAGCTGTGTGGGGCTCTGAGCAGCACCCTGGGGCAGGGGTCTGGTGCTGCAGGGCTGCCCTCACTGCTTCTGTCTTTCGGAGGGGATGGATTTTTATGTGCACGCACCACCACCTCCCATTGTCATCTTCATTCTTGAAGTTTGTGATCTTTACGTGGTTGGATCAAGCTATAGCTGTTAAATGATTAGAAGAGCATTCACATCTCTTTCTGCACTTGAGATTTTCAGCTATTGTACCTTCAAAATACGGTCTGTGACTGGCTCAGCCAGGCAGACCAGACTTAACAGTGTGCCTTTCCATAATGAGCCAGTCACACTTTTTACTAGACATGGAGGATAAGACAGAATAAAACTGTCTTTTAAGTGTACAGCCCAGGCTTCATCACTGAAGTGCAAAGAGGGATCCAGGGCTTCAGAAGCTGATCCATGGGAGGGAGGAGTTGAGCTTGGGGCTAAACTGCATGAGAAAGGGGTTTGGACTTCTGGGGCAGGAACTTACCTGCTGCAGGAGTGATCAGTCCTGCCTCTTCCTTCAGTGTCTGGATGTCAGGGCTGCCAGGAGAGCTCAGGTCACACCGGACAAGATGCTTTGCGCCCGAGCATCTCCCCCAAAAGGATGGCGCTGTGCGTGTTCTATTGCTCTCATGGAGCTTGTAGGGAAAGTTTTGGCAAGCTCCTACAAAGGAGAGGGTGGAAAAGGAGGTACGAAAGAGGGTCTCACAGAACTTCGGAGTTTTCTTCTTCTTGTCTTCAGGCTATGTAAGAGAGCAGGAACTGGTTGTCAGCAAACGCTATGGATTTGCCTGGTATAACTGCTTTGGAAATAGTAGCTACAAGAAGCCTGTGTCTATCCACCGCGGCTGTCTCCCTGTGCACATGTGTGTGTTTTATTAACAAACTTAATTAGAAGCTGACATTGGTAATGTTACTGACATTGTAGCATTTCCTAACCCTGTCCTAGGCTTCAATCATCTATTCTAGAAGTAAGAATTACTCCTCGAAGGGCAAGTGTTAATGTCTGTGTCCAGGGGGCAAAGGATACATTGGGATTTGTATGCTATGGGCTTAGAATCTAGACAGGCATTAAGTTGCAGGAGGATGTTTTTTAGGAAGTTAAGAGTTGTGGTGCTCTGTGTAACAGCAAGGAAAAGGCACGACAGAATAGGTGGATGCTCGGTGCTTATCTGTGAGTGCAGTTTTTTCTCGTTCAAGGGCTCACCGAAGTAGCTGGAGCTACTGAGATAACAGTGAGTTACAGTGCGTGGTGGGGTTCCAGGTACGGTCTCTGCTCCAAAACAGATCGTGGTCCAGCCGGGCTGTAGGGCAGAAGGTACAAAACTCCCGGCCGGTGCCATCTCTCGCAGGTCGCACTCTCCGGGGGAGCCGGAGCCGGGGCCGGGCACAGCAGCCGCCCGCCCGCTCTCCCGGCGGGGGG
>VZTA01004234.1:285878-356261 GCA_013398855.1 Mohoua ochrocephala
AGGCTCGGGGAAGGCGCTCCGGTCCCGCTCCAGCGCGGGGTTCGCTCCGTGTGTCACCGGCTTCTCCTCTTTGGCAAAACTTCCTCCCTTTTACCAAACTTTCCCCTTTTTGCTGCCGTTTCCATGGATCAGGCGTAGGGCGAGGCGTGGCAGAGCCCACCTTGTTTAGAAGAGAAAATGCCCCAGGTGAAGGGCCGGCAGTCGAAGGTTTGAGGACATGAGACTTTCCCCCTTATTCTATTCACTGACGCAGGTAACCCGAGTACTTAACTAACGATTTATCTTGGGATTTAATGGACCATAATTTCGTTGTTAGAAATTATGAACATGATCCCCGCTATCTGGACTGTCTGTCACAGAGTATTGTGGTCTGGCAGTGCAGAACTGATTTATGGCAGGCAGAGGAGACCCGCCGCTAGTTACTTCACTTTCAGTCCTGGGGTTTTCTGAAATTATTCAATAAATATTTCTGCGCTGAACAATTTCCCCTACTTGCAGAACTATTATCCACACTGATGCCCTTCTCGGTGCCTAACTAAACCAAATCTCTGGGAGAAGTAACACTTTATCCCAGGGTTATCTTTTTCCCGATTCTGGTGTTTAGGTTTGGGGCTTTTTACAGGCAGGGGGGACGTGAAGAGCTCCATCACTCATAGGAAATGCTTGAAGATCCCACAGTTGGTTTGCTGGATTTATATAAACAGTAGTTCATAAAGTTCAGCAAGATTCAACACGGCTTATGGGGGCTGCTGAAGGGCACCCCTGAGCGATCGATTCTGGCATCTGGGGAAGGTTTTACACTGGGATTTTATTAATGGCCTGACCGAGGTGCAAAACATGCATTAAAATCATGACAGCCACGAAGCCTAAATCATGCAAAAAAGTGTTTGTACGTGGAGCTCTGTGAAAGCTCTGGGGCTGTGAGCAGGGGTGGAGGCAGCGCTGGGGGCATGGGGAAACAATTCCTCATGCTGTGTGTTGCTGTTGGAGCTAGGGTGAGGGTATTGCTGGCACCACCACAGCGTGTCCTCTTGCCTGGAAACTTGGTTGCATTGATGTGCGCCTCGATAAAAGTGAAATGTTAAAATATTTTTGTGAAAACCCTGAATACCAGACCAAGGGGGGGGGTGCCTGTGAGGCGTAATCACAGACTCTAGTTAACGTCTTTTCTCCAGGCAGGAATTAGCCTGCTGGTTGTGGCAGTGGTTCTGTTCCAATTACTCCAATAAATGTGCTTAGCAATGGGAATGGTTTCTGTGGCACTGCCTAAGATCATGTGCAACCTCTTGCTGAGATTTAGTTAAGTGTGGAAAGCTTGTTTTGTACTGGGAATGCTCAGATGGAGTTTGTGCAGGGGAAAATAAAGCAAAACCACATAATTGGGTTTCTAATGGAAGAGTGAGCTTGTTGAAACATTTAGTATGACCGAACTTTTGTCAATACTAAAGCAAATTTTGAATCAAGCAACAAATTCGAGGAATCCATAGTAGTGATTGCTCTATCAATGGTCATTTTAAATGAACCTCTTAATTTATGGTAAAGTTTCAGAAAGTGTTTCTTGCCCAAACTCTGTTACATAAGACCGCTCGCTTGTCAAGCAACTCCTGCCCTTTCTGTGCTTGAGAGTTTCTGGAGAGCGAGAGAGTGTTTCCATCGTCATGAACATCAACTGATGCCTGGGGTCAGTTTTTTTGTTAAATTCTGTGTTGGTCCTCCTTTGAAGTTTACCACAGTATTTCAGAAGTGAAACCAAAGCTCCATATGCTCTCTGTGCATGACCCAGCATCCTTTGTTCTCTGCCACGACCCAAAAAAGCTTTACTCCGTGTACTAGTCGAGGGGTTTGCTGGCATAATTTATGGCAGAGCCATGTACAGAGAGCAGCAAACACAGCACCAGCACACTGGCTCTGTTCCTTTTAGTGCTGTTTAAATGTCTGGCAAGTAAAAGAGGATAGGAAATAATAAAGGAAGGGTAAGCGTGTAGTTAAGGTAACGAAAGCCAATTTGGACAACTAGGATTTCGTTTCTGGCTCTGTGACAGGCATCCGTGTAACTCTGGAGAAATCGCTGCTTTGACTGTGGCAGGACCTGGCCCTTCCCTCGGCTTGTCCTATCAGTGGGACGTGCTGCAGGCTCCTGCTTCTATGCCCTCTGAAACATCGCCAACAGCACAGTCCAGACGTGGCAGCATCTCCACTTGCTCTGTGTCAAAAGCCCCAACTCTGAGTGTGTAGTTTTCACACTGGAGGGAAAATATTAACGGGAGGATTACAGAAACATCCAGTTGTTGTAAACAAAGCTGGACCGTTTTGTTCACAAAGGATTTATTGTCCGCAGTGTCCAGATTAATCAGTTTCATGACAAGAACAATTCAATGGGAGAACAGAGGACTTGCTCCAGGATTCAGATCTCTGTTGTTCCCAGTGATGCCTGCTGAACTAAAAATGTGGGAGAGCTTATTTTCATTTCCTCGAGCATCTTCGTCATCCAAATTACTTTAAAAGTAAACAGATAAAACTTGAGCAACTCTGTAACATTTAGACTGCAGGTGGCTGTCAGAAAAATCTCCTTAGATGTTTTTTTGCCACATTTTCTCAAGGAAAGTGTATGCTTTGCAGAAGGCAGCTGGATCGTTCTGGTATTTATACTTCCCTCAGCACAACTTCTCTGTCAGGTGCTATGAAACCGTGTTGATGTTTTCAGGACCCCTTAGCGTCACATCCAAGCAGATAGAGGAAGCATAGAATTTCAACAACAGGTAAAACTATTTAACCCTCAGAATAAAAAGAAAATAACCTAATTCACAGGTAGCCTAATTCCTGAATAGTCCACAGTGTTCAAATATTTGAACAGGGGCCGGGTCATCAGCTGTATAATGTCAGGTCTTAACACCCTAAATTGTATAAGTACTTTGAATTTTCTCTCTTTGAAATGTAAGGACTCCAGTTATCAGATTACTGGTTTGTCTTTTGGCAAGTACTTTAGGTAGGACGGGGCATTCTGGAGGACTGAGAGAGTGAAGATTGTGGGTGAAGATGAGCTGTTCCCACCCTTGCTGGGCTATCCCGGGCAGGGACTGTGCCTGAGCTAATGTAATGTACCTGTCATCAGGCTCATTAACTTGGGCTTGGCAGTGTCCTAAATGCAGGCACGAACAGTCTCGCTGGCTTAGGGAGCAGGCAGAGTGTGCTCACATCTGCCTGCAATATGCCACGTAGACACTGCTCTAGTTTCGTGAATTTTTGTGTTCTAGTTGTCCCGTTGGTGAGTTTTTCACTTTAGAGATGGAAACGCTGGGCTTTGGGTAGGCCTGAGGGTGGGTGAGCACTCCAGTCTTGACTGTCCTTCCCCTCATCCCTCTCCTAAAGAAACCTCTAATACTCCACAGAGCATGAATTTTAAGCACAAAATCAACCAAATCAGGTCACATCTGAACATGGGACTTGTAAAGGAGCACAGGACGAATCCTGCCAATGGGGCTTGGCCCAAGGGACTTTGGGATGTGCAGGAGGAGTGTCTGCCTACTCCATGTGAGGGCTGTAGGCTGCCACTTGCTCAGAAAAGTTTCATATTTATGTGCTACTACAGCATGGGGTATTATCCGAGGAGGCTGAACGCCACAGGACGAAACCATTACCTCTCCCTGGCAGGAAGCTGGATGGTTTGGACGTTGGCACGCGTGCATGGTCCGTGTTTAGGTACAATGTACTCTCTAAAGGGCTGTTTTCATTTCCCCCTCCAAACAGAAACTCGGTGAAGGACTTGCGAAGCTGCGGACGGCGCGAGAGGCCCCGTCAGACTGCGTGTGCCCCCCAGGTAGGTGCCAAGGTTCCAGCACGGCCAGCGCCGCACCCGGGGCCGCCTGCCCTCTGCGCCCACGCCGCTGAGCTCCTCCCCTCCTCTATTACCTGTTCCTTTTTATCGAGAAAAATGTGTTAAGAAGTGGTTTTTTTCCCTGAGCTGAGGCACTCTGTTGTGCTTGAGACTGTTAACTTCTCACAGTGCCTTGCTTTGGCCTATTTACAGATCAAGGAGTTTGAGGTTTGGACAAAAGCGATGTTTGGCTATAAGAATAAAAGACTGAAGAACTTGACTGGGTTGTGAGCCCTGGGTTGTTGGGCCAAAACAATTTAGAAGTAGTAACAAAATCACTGGGGCTTAATGCAAGTGTGATAATTAAAAGCTGCAGCCTCTCTGCCTTTTCGGAGGGCAGCGACTTCTTTTGCTGTAGGAAAGCTGTCACCGATTGTTTAAATTTCCTCGCAGAGTTTAATGAACTTCTAAAAGTGTCAAAACTTCCTGTTCTGCTGTGGAAGTGCATGCTCCTTGGAAACAATAAACTGCTTAGATTAGTTTGTGAAGGAACCCCATTTATAGAAATGCTCGGTGAAGTGCTCTGCTGTCACACTGAACGGTGCGAGTGACTTTGAGCTGGGACACTTTGAGCCTTTTCTTCTTTTCTTTCCACAAAAGTAGCGAAAGATGGGTGAAAGATGTGCAGTGCTTTGATGCGGGAGGATTCACAGGCGTGCTACAAGGACTTCCAAGCAGCAGAGAGTTCCACTCTAGTTTCAAAGAAAATAAACAAACCATAAATGCTGCATGGGGATGGCAGAATAGGCAAAGGGGCAGGGTCAATTTTTCCTGCCGCCCTGGGTATGAATCCTACCAAAACACACAGTGTTAGTCCATACTCACAGGACGAAAAAAATGGACTTTCTTCCTCATAAGATTATGTTTAATCTCAGAAACATTTCATGATGCTCTTAAACATACTCATTGCTTTTCCAGTGGAAGGCTCCCTGTGTGCCTCACTGCCTGGTAACAAAACCCACCAGCTGAGAAACAAATACTGCTTATTTTCAGCTCTTTGCAAGGTGGTCAAATCAGATTTCTCTCTTAGGATGCACAGACCCAACAAGTCCACCGACCTCACAGGACTCTGGGGCTGCTTCTTGCTCTGATCTGGGCAAACAGGGTGCTACTGGCGTGCTTAAGTGGTCAAGAGGCTTTTCCTTTGCTCTGTGGAAAGCAATTGGGATTGAAGAGGCTTCTTTTGTCCAGGAAAGTCCCAATTCTGTTCCGGGTCACTGGGTTTGCTAGTTGCTATGTTTGGGAGATGGGGGGAAGAGAGGAAGGGGAAGGTTTTCCCACGTGCTGATGAAATGCTCGTTACAGTGATTAGTAACGAATGTCAAAGTAATTGGTGAGCCCAGGGAAGGAGAAGTGATTTCCTGGTGGGTAGGCAATGTCCCATCGGTGGCTGCTCCTGGCCACCACTGCAGGGATCTGAGCGCTGTGCTACGGTGAGGATGTGCTGCTGCACTGTCCTGGAGCCTTTCAGCTGTTTTGGAGCAAATCAAAGACATCTTTAGATGTGTTTCATTTTTTTCCTCTTTCTCCTGAAAAAGGCTGAATTGCCTTCTTCTCTGTAGTTAAAGAGCTTGGTCTGGAAACATCTGAGAGCTTGTGGCCCTCACTGGCATTCGCTGCTGAGCTATGCCAGGCTGCAAACCAACAGCTAAGCTTCAATTTGCCTCTGCACTGAAAAAGCAGCCCCCGGTGAAAGGAAAGTTTCCTTGTAGAGGGAATGGGGAGATGCTGCCAGCCCCACTCCTGCTTCCCATGGGCAGCTGGTGGGTATTCTGAACACCTGGGCTGGGGGGCTTTCCTCTGCCAATAACCCTGCTAAGCTCAAGAATTCCTTCTTACGACTGGATTTAAAGCAAGCTGGAGAGCCACTGGAGGGCCGAGGATGAGGATGCTCTCTGTATTGTGATGCCGGGGTGGTCCCTCCCTCGGTGCTTCCTTGGGAAAATGGGACTGGCTGCCCTGCAGACCCACCCGTGGGCAGTGGCAGGAGCAAACACATGCTCAGAGCTGCCTCTGCCAGCTGGGCTTGTTTCAAACAAGCCCTGATTTTTCCTAGAAGTGAGTCAATTTGGGGTTTGTTTGGATTTGAGGGGGTGGGGGTTGTTTTTAGGGCACTGTTTTGATACAATTGACTCGCTACACATTCAAAGCAGTTTGGAACAAGATGACTACGATCCGCTTAAAAGTTAAATGAGGTTCAAGTTACTCTGACTACAGCGACATCCTAAATCGCTGCTTGTAAAACACACACAAAAACTAAACAGCCTTCCCTCCCCAAAAAAACCCCCACCCAAACGGACCCATTTTGTGCTTTGTGCTCTGCAGGAAGTCACCTATTTGGCTCTAGGGCACAGCTGGGTTGGCTTCTAGAATGGGACCCTCGGGGCTTTTTTCAGCGGCTGCGGGGCCGGCTTGGGGCCGGTGGCCGGCAGAGGGGGCCCGGCCGTTTCGCCAGGGCCACGGAGAGATCGCGATCGTCAAGAGAAATCATAGAAGGAATCTTTTAAAATCCTCCAGTCCAGCTGCCCTGCAGTAAGCACGGACATCTCCGGCTAGATCAGGTTTCTCGGAGCCCCATCCAACCTGACCTTGCAAGTAATAACAATTTGAAAAAAAAAAGATAATTAAAAGAACGTATATTGAAAAGCTTAAAAAATAACTTTTCTGTCTCTTATGCTGAGCATGCTGTAAAAAGTTGCCTCTGCAGTCGCTCTGAACATCTGCGTGCTGCTTTGAGTTGACTTGTTTTGCTTTATTCATTCAACCAAGGCGATGCGGGGGATGATGACAACAACTTTGTGTCACTTTGAGTCCTTTGTGGTTTGGGCATTTTTGTGGTTGAGGGAGAGGAGAGCATCCTTGGCGGGGGTTGAGGCAGCTGGACCGAGTGTGGGTCAGGCTCGGGAACGCTGTGACAGGCTGGTGACCCCACTCTGGGGACGAACATGGCCTTTGAGTCCCCTCAGCTATTCGGGACGGGGCGGCAGCGGTTGGATGCTGCGGGCGCCGGGCAGGGCCAGGACAGCCTGTCCCCATATGTTGTCTCGCAGGGAAACAGCAGCTTAATACTTGTATTATTGTCATTCCCTAAGCCAGGCCTGTAATACTTTGCAGAGAGGCCCCTCGTCCCCTGTGTTCAGCCTCTTTCTCTGGTGGGATCCTCACAAAGCCTTTGCTGCAGGATGAAACTCAGCAGGTGCAGGAGCACTGGTGTGTGTGGCATTTGGGACAGCCTTCAGCTGATGAGCACTGGGAGGTGGGTTGAAGGCAAGACTAAAACTTCACGCTGGTGAACAATTTGTTTATCAGTCATGTGGGCTCTGGCTGCCTTCTCATATATATGTTTTTTAAGGATTATTTTTTATTTTTCCCACCTTGTATTTTTAACAGTCTTTTAAAACCTCGGGTGCAAAAGGCTCTTGTTAAAGGTGGTAGTTGCCATGCCAGAAGTCTTCAAGCTCTGTGAGAACAGATTCCTCAAGAGCTCAAGGTGCTGGATGCACCGTGCTAGAGCCTGAGAGCAAACGTTTCCTTAAATCCAGTAAAAAAAGGCTTAAACCAGCCCCAGTCCACAGAGCATGCCTTGTCCAGCAGCTGGTCCTTGCTGGATTGTGGACTGAGGGTGTGAAAAGCTCCAGCTTTGCTGGCTGCTCTTGCACTGCGTATTTCAACGCATGCGTTGTTGTCTCCATGTGCCTTTTCATTTAACAGTACCTCTGGAGCCCTAACTCCAAATTTAACTGGCCTCCGGATGATGCATATCCCTGTTTTCATCTTGAATTCACACTGAGACGGTGTCATGTGCTTTTGAACGTATGGATATATTACAAAACAGCGTTAAATGTTCAGTGTAGTAATCTGATGTTCCAGCTAATATGTGACAAATATTTCCCAATAATGGCTTGGCAGCAGCAGGAGCACAGTGGTGCTGCAGCTGGCAGGACGGCGGATTGCTCCATTTCTCGGCAATTCAAACCATCTGTACTCGGGGAAGCCGAGCATTTCAAACCCTCCCTACCTCTGCAGACTCAGCAGCTCCAGAGGCTCTCTCGCTTAGATCACATATATAATTAAAATTTTTTTTTATTGTTACTTTTTTAATATTTACCCTAACTTTATACCCAGATCAGCATTCTCCAGCTTGCCCTGGCAGGCTGGTGCAGGACTTTTTGTGGTTTCCAGTGACTTGAAATATCTGCCTGATTTTTGCTGGTGCAAACGCTGCCTTCAAGTGTCACTCTCTATCTGCCTTCACCCCGTGTTGTCTCCCCAGGTAATTAGCACAACAGAATTTCCCTAATTGCTGGAGATCAAGGGGGAGAGGGCTCTGCTGGCTTTGTAGTCCTGACAAACGGCAGATGTTTTCCAGGAGGCCAAATGGGATGCACCCAGCTCTGCTAATGCCGGCTTTTTGTTTTGTGCTCTCCCATGATAGCAGCTCTGTTACTGCATCTTCAGGATCTGGGCCTGTAGTGCCACATTTCTGAGTCCTTCAGGACAGTTCAATAGATACCGAAAAATATCAAATATAAGCAAGTATTAATTTTTTTTCTTAAATTAGCAGTGGTCTCTGCTTTTCTGAGTTGCTTTGCATCTACTGAGCTTAAACCTCTGAGGTATTCCTTACACTCACCTCAAGATATCCATCTCTGCCTGCTGAAGCCGTGAAAACTCAGTATTTTTCTGTAATTTCTATGATTTAGAGTGAGATGAGGAGCTTTACAAAATCCTCAAGTTTTAAAATGTCTTCTGAATCCCCCTTTGCCTCAGTTCTCCGTACCCTGCCAGTCACTTCGCGTCAGCAAGGTTTGCTTTCTCCATCTGCCTTTGCCCGCGGGAGGCTGGGACGCTGGAATTACGGATTAGTATAAACAGGATTTTTTTGTACTAAACTTACAAATGCAATCAGAATTCTCTCCTGCACAGAAAAGGCTGTGCCAGGATTTTAAAAAATGAGCCAGAAGCCAACTGTTAAAGCATCTAAATAACAAAGAACAACTGACTGGGAAGGACTTTTGACAAATGGTGCCATTTAAATGCGGGCACTTACTTTCTGTTTCACGTGTTTTCAAATCTTACCCCTTCAAAAATCCAATCTGCAGACCTTAGCAACTTTTGGAAAAATGCTCTTTGAGCATAGAAATGACTGCTGGCTACCTTCCATCAGCTCCTTCCTGGCGACCGTTCCCCAGTCCCTTTTGGATATTTGTGGAAGGCCCCAAGGACATCTGGAGCTGTGTCTGCACACCACATGTGCAGGAGCTGCCAGTTCCTTCTCCCAGGAGCTACCTGGGATGGGCACAGACACCCTCCATCATCTTACGGGAAGGCGCTGGAAAGCAGCCGCCACAGAGTGACGGGGCCCCACCTCCTCCTTGGGACCTCGAAGCTCTGGCTTCAGGATTCTTTGTTGATGGAAACCTTTAGGTCAGGGGTTGTTTTCTTGAGCGGTTGCAATAGATGGAAATAAATGGAGGAGAGGGAGCCTTGCTTGGTTTGGCATCTCCTCCCGGCCATGTGTTGTGCGCTGCAGGGTGCCGGCCAGCCACGGGGAAGGAGCCCAAAGACCCCCTGGAAAGAGGAATGATTTTCTGGTGGTCCTGTGGGTTGCTGTGTGTCCAGAGGGAGTTGCTGGAGTGGTGGCAGCAGCCAGGTGTGTCATGGGAGTGTCAGGGGGGCTCTGCTCACAATTTTGGCGTGCTCTGCACTCCTGCTGAAGAGTTCGTGGTGGTGGTGGTGGGAGCAGGAGGTGACAGCCAGGTGTGCAGCAAAGGGGAGGTTTGAATCTGGGAATCTGGGGACTGCTCTCAAACTGAGTTCCCCCGTGTGCTGGCGTGTGAGGGAGGGCACATCCTCTGTTCCACACCCATCCAAACAGCACCCTCCAAGATCAGCTGCTGTGTCAGCCAGCAGTGACATTTAACGTCCCACCGAGGTGGCTTTAAATGCTGGATGTGGTCAGGGCTTTCTGAGGCAGGAAATAGCACGGTACCAGTGTTATTCCCAGGGCTGCCAGTGCCTCTGACACAGAGGCAGAGCATGAGCTAAAAGGCAGTCTGGCCTCAAAACCACTGTCGCAGGGAAATGGGCCGCAGGCATCTTCCAGTGAGGCTGAGGCAGGATTTATCCTGGTGGTGTTTGGTGCAGCCCCAGCATGTGAACACGGAGGCCTGGAGCAGTACACCAGGAACCAGCCCATCCCAGCAGCATTTGCCTTTAGACCACTTCAGCAAAAATTAATTAAAACTGGTGACATCAATAGGAGAAGGCTTTGAAAATTTATTTTTTCTAAGTCTGCCAAAGTTATTTTGAGTGTAATGAAAACTACAAAAATAAACCTGATGACCATGTCCTCTGCAAGAGGCTCTGTGTAACTTTATCTTTGTCTCGACATATGAAGTCATTTATCCAGGCACAGATATTTTTTACTGCCAACCCCTTCAGTGCTGCCTTTCCAGAGAGGAGTCTCTGGAGCAGGTTGGTTCAGTGCTCGTGGACTGACTCACCTGGGAAGTTCCCGTTAGTCTCCAGTTGTTTTCCTCCTCTTTCTTGTTCAAATGATGGATCAATGTCACCCAAGTGAGCAGTGACTTGGCTGTGCAGAGCTGAATATTGAAAATAGACAGTGCTGGCATGGTACCTACTGCACCTCCGTGCCTCCCCATCGAGTGAGTAGTGCCATCACCTCCTGTCCACCCTGGGTGTAACAGGGTGGGAATGTGTCTCACCCCGGCAGGCTTTAGGTTGAGATTATCAGTCACGCAGTGTTGATAGAAGCAGGTTTTAGCACAGAAATGATTTTGGGACAGTGAGCTACCACTGATGTACTTCTGAAGCCAGAGCCACCTTATTTCTCTGGCACACCAAGCTCCAGACTGTCATTTACTGACGTGCATTGCACAAATACACTCTGCACAGGAAGCCCCATCACCTGCGCCTGTGGCTGGGACTGTGTAGGTGACAGCAGCCAAAACCAAACCCGAGCAGAGGGGCTGTATAACGATTTTTAATCTGCTCTGGCTGCACTGGGTGGGTGCCATGTCATTCACCAACAGGTACCATTAATTAACCTTCCCTCTGGCCTTCTTCAGGGAGTGCCAGCCCAGACAAAGGCTGGACAAATAGCCCCATGTGCCCCACCAGCTTCTTCCCTTGGCTTATCACTTGAGAAATCCTAGACTATCTATAAACCTGGTGTTACGTCCTTATTTCCATGATCAGAAACACTGCTCTTCCCCTGGTGCTGTTTGTTTGCTCCTGTTCTGTTGCTCTAAGACATGGTCATTTGTTTGACTCGGTAGGGCTGCAGGGGCAGCAGGTGTAGTGCCCTTTAAAGGATCCAAATATAACTCCATCACTCCTGACACTCCAATAAAGGCTGGAGCAGCGAATGGCACTTAGTTGGCAGCTAGAGTCAAAACATGAGCAAATACATCAGTAGATTTTTTGGTTATTTTACAGACTTCTGGGAAAGACAGTCCCTTTCAGCACAGCCCCTGAACAGCGGTGCCTTCGCATTGCAAATTTGTTCCTGCTTTGACCACCACATTTTCATGGGAGAGAGGAAGGTGAACTGGAGAGTGATACCCATAGCTGGCTGTAGCTGAGAGTCCTAACAGGATTTTAACCAAGTAATTATGTTGCAACAGTTGCTCAGTGAGAAGTGTGGCTTGCCTGGATTACAGAGACCAGGGTGTGAATCCAAATGCCACCCACAAGTGTGGATCTCTTACCCTTCCATTACCAACCCAAACCAACACCAGCCAAGCACTGATCATACCAGCTGTGATCGTACTTAAGACTCCAGGTGTTATTTCAGAAGTAAAAGCAGAGAGAGATCAGGAAACTTTTGTCTGTTACCTTTATTGCAGTAAGTGTCTGTCCAGATCAGCAGTGAAATTATTTATCAAGTCTGATACACAGAGCACCTGGACCTTGCTCCAGGGGAAGGTGGTGTGACACCAGCAGGTTTGTCCCCCGTGTGCTAAGGGAGAGGCAGTTCTGACACTGTGTGATGGGGTTTTTGTTTTTCACGAATCTCGTTTTTCATGAAGCCAAGCTGGCTGTAGAAAATCACTGAACAGCTATTTTAAAAGCAGCCAGAGTGAAGAATTTGGCCACAGGTCTGTCCATCCATGGTTGTGAGGAGTCTGCAAACAGCCTTGCTGCAGTGGTGTCCCTGGGGCCCTTGGCCTGGGAGTGCTGGGTGGGGTGGCAGGGATGCGTGTGGTGGCTCTGGAGTTGGTGCTGCATGTGCAGGAACCATGGAATGAACTCACCACGCCCTGGCACAAGGCACACCAGTGTGAGTGACAGGTCCTCGTGGTGACACACTGCAAGGAGGAGCAGCACGAGGAGACAGATTCAGTTGCTGATCTTTTTTTTGTTGCACCTGTCCTGCCATGATAAACCAGACTGTAAAAAGGCTGGATTTCTTTCTGCTTTTCTAAATCAGACTCAGGAGGCAACAATTCTCGTCACTTCCCAGCATGATTCCAGGGTAATCCCACCCAGCATCCAGCCCGGGGGAGGCAATGGTCTCTGCAGGCTGTGCCTTCCCACCCCAGCATGGTCTGGTGGGTACGAGCACTTGGGTTAATGCAGCTTTCCAGGATGCACTCACGTGGTTAATGACCTAATTAAGCCTCCACCTGTTCTTTGTTGTCACCATCAGTCTCTGTTTTATCATGTGGCAGAAGAGGGGCTGGTGCCAAGATGCCCCGAACGCCCGGCTCTGGCAGCCTGTGCAGCACAATGTGCGGCTTGGGTTTCATCCCTGCGGCAGATGGAGCGAGCTCGTGGCCTTGTGTAGGAGCAGGCCACAGAGCTGCTGGATATGCAGGGAATGACAGGTCCCCAATGTCTCCCTGCCCCCCCCAGCACGTGCTTGTTTGCTTTTTAAGATGTGACCATGTGGGGCGAGAAGGAGAAGCAGCTGCATGTGCAGGTGGAACAGAGTGTAGCCAGAGGACTGACAGAGGGGGGCTCTGGAGACCCCATCACTGCCTTGAATGCTGATTTGGTGGCAGGAATCCACTTCTTTTTTCCGACTACTTTGAGTCGGGGATGTGTTTGTGAAAGACCTCACATTCATCTTGTACGCCATACAGAATCTTGGTTGGGGTAGGGATGTGGGGCTGCGTTGGTTGCATTTGAAGCTGTTGTTCATGTTTCTGACTCACTTTTAAATTGGGTCTATTTATGTAATTACATATTGAAGGCATTAAGAGAACTTGGCTTCTGCTGAATGGGGGCTGCCCTTGATGGGTTGTTTTTTCACAACGATTGCAATCACGGCAAGACATGAAGGCCAAGAAAAGCCAGTCTTTACCTGGGGCTGGCTGTGTGACACAAATTACTTTTTAACCCAGCTGAGCAACACTATGGCAAGAGCCACTGACTTTGGGACTTTGCTCATCTGAAGGTTCCCTTCAGTGCAAGTTTACTGGGACCATTTATGTCAAGACAACTCCAGTGGTGGACTTGGCTCCAGCCCATGCGTGAGGCTTCCTGTACATTGCAAGAAATCCCACGTTTCTCCCTTTGCTTCTGGCTCTCAGTGGCACAACTGTGAATGTTGGCTGTACAAGCAACAGATAGAGGCCATTTACCCCTGGGTGGACCTATTAAATTCTGTGCACCACATAAAAATTTTATCCTTCATGTCCCAGGCTCTTGGGTGGCTTCCCAGCAAGGGTGACATGATGGAGAGAGAAGTATTCACAAAGAAAAATTAAATAGGTTCGATGATGTTCCCGACCATCTGTGTGCTTGTGGTCAGACTTCTAAAAAAATACTGGTAGAGATGAGATCTGTCAGTGCAGTACATCTGGAAATGTTTCTTTCTGGTTCAAGTTTGTCTGGGTTTTCTCCCCATTTTGTGCTGTCTCTGAGCTGTCCCCGTTCGTGCTATTCCAGCGCACTCGGTGCAGGAGGATGAAGCAGGTTTGTGCTGCTTCACTGCTCAGAGAGATTGAAGAACTTGGAGGAGATGTTGAACAGATTTTCTTTTTCTTTTTTTTTTTCTTCTCCCCCAGCAGATCTGTCTGGAGGATGAGAACAGTTGGTATTGATATGATCTGCTTCATATTTTGGGAAGCCTTGGCAGTAACTACTACCAAATAATGATGCTTCTGGGGCCCTATTGTGCAAACATTTAAATATGTTCAACCGTGTTGCGCAGGAACCCTGTCAAGAGACTAACACGCCATCCCAGAGGAACTCGAGGGCATGGCTGATGGCTAAAATGGGCCCTGATAGGGAATTGGGAATGTATGTTCCCATTTCTTAAAAGAAATCCTGGCTTTTGGGCTACTGGCAGCTGCTGTTAGCTTGCCTGAAGGCTGCTGGTTATTTATGGGAGGCGGATTAGATGGGAAGCACATTGTTGCTGGAGGACTGGGTGCTGTTGGCGTGGGCAATGCTGCTCATCTGTGCCATTGGTGCAGGGACTTCTTGTGTTCATTTGCTTCTTTCAATTTTTCTCCTAAACTTTTCACCCTAAACCACAGCTTGTCCGGCTTGTCTACCTCGTTACCGGGGTGATCACCGTGTGTGGGTCTGCCCCATCCCTCACGCTGGGCAGGGAGCATGGGGGGAAGGCAGTGATGACCTGAACCTGGCCAGAAGCTGCACACGCTTTTCTTTTCTGCTGCATTTTCTCTCTTTTTTTTTTTTTTTTTTNTTTTAATCTATCCATTTTGTAGATCAGGACTGTATAAAAGTGTTTTATTTTAATTCCAAAGATATGGTTACATTCCCCAAGCTGTTCAACTCCACTTGGGAGCTTATGCAGACCAGTTGACTTTAAGGATAAAAGCACTGTATCTGAGCTCCTCAAGGGTTGCTTTAATGTGAATTAAGCCAGACTTCAAGGAGCTCTGCTTCATTTTCATAGTGACAAGGTTCCCAGTCTTTAAACTATTTCTTCACACAGACATGAGGTCAGAGTGCGTCGGTGCCTTGCAGCATCCCCGGCGCTGGGCCGTGCCCCGGTGCCAGGGACAGGCGGCTGCGCTGGAGCTGATCACACACACGGGGTCTGCACTGTGTGCAGGAGCAGCAGCACAGCCACCCCCTGGTTTGGTTCCCTTTGGTTATAGTGACACAAAGACACATTCAGGCCTTTGATAAAAGCCAGGCCTGGCTGCTTTTACACACTCACACAAACAAAACAAAACAGAAAAACAGCAGAGGAGGGGAGGCTGTGTTTTGTTAAAGCGGGGGCTTGGGATTTAGCAAGAAAAGAAAACCCAAAACCCCACTTCTTTTTGAATTAATGAGGGAGTCCGAAGTTGGAAGTGCCCTTCTCCATCCCTCCCACCCTATCAGGTCAGTGGACATTTTCAGACCCCTCCCTGGGAACATCTTCTTCCTCTTCAGCCCCATGCTGGTGTTTATAAGGAAGAAGGAGTTCTATAGAAATACATCTCTCTCTCTCTGTATATCTCTCTACATATTTATATCTCCCTTCCTATATGTAATCACATATATATTTATATTTAGTGCTTGTTAAGTGGCAAAGCAAAATGCAATGAAAATCAGCAAGTGACAAACACATTCCTTCTCCTTGGTAACTAAATGTCCACCCTCTTTTACTGGGCTTTATTCTGGGCTTTGCTGATTGCAGGTTTCAGTTCCCCTTTGCTCCAGACTGGCCCTGACTGGTGGCTCAGTGCCAAGAGCTCATCCCCAGGGGATTCCACTGGTGGGAATGGGTGAAATTAGGTGGCTCCATCCTGGTTTGGTTTAAGATGGTAATTATGTGTTGCTTGAACCCAACAGTCTGTTGAACTGTATTGCTTTAAAATTGATTTAATACCTCATTTTGGAAGTTTTGCCTGCTGTAGCTGGGAGTTCCTTATGGCTGTTCCACTGCTGTGTGTCTATATTCCATCGCTACTCTGAATTCCAGCCCCTCTACAGAGTGAATTCACTGCTGGCAGGAATTCCCCTGTGCAGAGCCACCGTAACAAACTGCCGATGTCAAACCTTGCACTGATGCCCTGAGGAGTTTGGCCTTTGCCACAAAATGCTGAAAATGTTTCCTTTTTCCTGGTATGAAACTGTGTATTGAAGGCAGAGGGAACACACACATTGAAGTTGTGTCACCTGAGATGTGACAGCTCATCTCAGAGGGTGGTGAGGCCCTGGCACAGGTTGCCCAGAGAGGTTGTGGCTGCCCCATCCCTGGAAGTGTCCAAGGCCAGGTTGGATGGGGCTTGGAGCCACGTGGATAGTGGAAGGTGTCCCTGCCCATGGCAGGGGGTTGGAGTGAGATGAGCTTTAAGGTCCCCTCCAACCCAAACCATCGTGTGATTCTACAAAAACTCTTCTTTGCTGAGTTCCCTGAGGGAGGTTGTTCATGGCACTGCAGCTCTGAGGCTGAAACCGTAACAACCAACCTTTATGGGCAGATTCTTCCCGCAGTCACATCCCCTCTGCCCCCATGAATAACTCCAAAACTGGCCTCTGCCTTGCTGCCTGAGGAGCCAGGAAGGATATCAGGAACATCTCTCTCTGTTCTGAATATCTCAGGGAGAGGAACAGAATAGGCAATAGGGCTGTTCCCCTCCTCTCGCTGAAGGGAGCATTGCTTGGTTCATGCTCTCTGTCCGCGCAGACACAGCCTGGGCAGAACCGGAGCTGCCAGGTGCCTTTCTGGTACCTGGGCACAGCTGCTGCTCCTGGTGCACTGCTCACCACAGGTGTGTCTGTGGGGCTCCTGCCCTTCTATAAAGCCTGGGCTCCGGGACTGCTCTGAGGCTGTTCACTGAGCTCTTGTGGAGTGTCTTGGCAGCATGGGTGGGGTTATAGGCTGGTGGGGTGCAGCTCTGTGCTCTCTGTGGCTGAAGTGAGTCTTGTGCCCTTCACTCTTCCTCAATTCTCTGCAAGGTGCAGCAAAGAGACAATTTAGAAGTGTGTGTCTATTCTGGTGTGAGCTGGGATTGCTGCCCAGCCTGGGGATGAGAGCTATGTGCAGGTGACTTGAAAATATCAGAATCCCCTTGCCTTTTGAACTGCAGGGTAGGGATTAAGACATACTGGAGTGAAGCAGACGAGCAGAGGTGTGTGTATATTTATGCACGCGGGTGTGTGGGAGAGCTTGCGTAAGGTCTGTCTGGGGGTGGCTGCTGAGGCAGCCTGGCTGCCCTCTCGAGAAGTCCTTTACAATTTTGTTGTTGGAGGTGCAGGGCTGTAGCAGAACTCCCTGTGCAGTCTTTGTTGGAGAAGGTGGTATAATGCTCTAGTGGGGCTTTTGGTCTGACCAGGGGCACAAGTGTGTTATTTTGAAGCTGGTTTTAACTCATCTGCCCTGGAACTGGATGTAAGTGGTGAATGTGGGAAATGTCTAACAATGTGCACCTTAAGGAGAAATCCTGTGTAGAAGGGTGAAGTGGCCCAGCTTCAGAAGTTAAACCACAGGATCTTTCTGAGGGGTCCTCACCTTTCTGGCTATTGTTTTTAGTGCTTTTTTTGCATTAAAGCACTGCTTTCACACACAGGCAGTGCAGCTATTCCAGTGCAATCAAGGCTTGGTGGGGAGCAGGGGCTGAGCCTGGTTGCTGGCCCTGGTGAGACAGCAGCATGGTGTTGTGTGAGAATGGCAGGTGACATACTGGGATGTAATCCTGAAAAGGCGACTCCTAGAGAATGAAAAGATTCAGCAGGCAGTGGGGGGAAGGTTAGAAATGACACTAATTGGCTTCTGTCTGTAGGAGTCCTTCTAGCTCAAATCTGTGACTGCACTACTGTCTTCAGCACTTTTTTCCCTGTGGTGTTTGTTTTTTTATTTTTGTGGAATGCCTGTGTTGGGGCAGGGTGGAGGCAGACCTTTATGGATGAAGGAAACGTTGTCTTGGGTAGGTGTTACAGAATGCAAAGGGAGAGGAACCCCAAAATCCCTCCAAGCAAGCCCTGATTTGAAGAGGCATCTTGCCCTGTTCTGGGCAGTGACTGCTGATGGTTCTGCTGCTCTGAGAAGCACGAGCTGGTGGCTGTTGGTGGGGCTGGGAGATGCTGAGGTCACTGCTGATGGGCCCCAGCTTTTGTGGGGTTGGTGCCAAATTCTGCTTTTAGACCTCAGTGCTTGGTGGAATTTAGCAATAGCCTGGCTTAATGTGAAATGGGGCCCTGGGTTTGAGCCATTCATCTCTGCTGCCTGGGGCTGTGCCCTTGCCAAGGAGTCACCAACAGCCTGAGGAGTGGGGCCAGCTAAAATACGACCTTCAGCTGGGTGGCAGAGGGGGAGTCCTCTCATCAAGGCCACTTGCTGAAGCCGTTTCCACTCAAATTAGGACACCCCCGATAGCACCTGGGATGCTGAGTAATAACGCCCGTTACAGGCAATTTGTCCTTATCTGATAGCCTGAAGTGCAAAAGCTGGAAGAAGGAAGATGAAGGGACAGAGGCTCAGCCCAGGACCAGAGGGTTTGATTTCCCTCTCCTGGCTGCCAGCATTTTGATGGGGAGCCAGGAATGCTGTGGGCTGTGAAATGTTTTTGTTTCGCTTCATCGGGTTTGTGCAGCCAAGTCCTAATCGAGGCTGTCATTTCCAGAGAGGGGAAATGGGAGGTCTGTGTTTGGAACACCTCTGTGGGACTGCTGTAGGGGAAGGGTCCTTCCTGGCAGTTTTAAGAGAGCTGAACTTTACTTGATGTTTGAGGGGGTTGTTTTTGTTGTTTTTGTTGTTGTTGTTGTTTGCGTGTGCTTTGTTTTCCTTCTTAAAAAAGTTTTTTTAAGCAACACTGAATTGCTGTTTAGAGCCTAAGTGGTATAAAACGGGACTGAACTGAAGCTTTCCAGTGCCAAGCATCCCGCACAGCTCTGATCAGCTGGAGAGCTGCAGCCATAACTTGCTCTTTTCAGCTCAGCTACATAAAAACACATCAGTGATTAACATGACCCACTGCCTGCATCTTTTTTAGGGATCAGCCTAGAATATGAACATCACTAATGTGTTTATCATTTAAGTCTCTAATTTCTGTTCACATGCAACTCTTCAGCTCTCATCTGTGAATAATTCATCTGAAATTTGGAATAGCAAACTGACTTTATTTGTTTGCAGATATTCTTGGAGGAGCCCTCCTTGGTTTGCTTGTCTTCCTTACCAGTTTATGTATCTTGACATGTCATTTCCTTCGTGGTGTTCCCCCCTCCCAAAATGATTTGCATATGAATAATTAAAAACAAAAGGAGACAAATCCCCATCATAAATGCCTTTCACATTGGGTTAGACACGCTTTTTGGGGACAGATGAGTGATGTAGCTGTAATTCAAACATCACAAACAATATACCTGTGCATGAAAGGGAACGGGCTCCTCTCAGCTCCTGCCTGGCTTCCATCTCATCCTCTCTTGCTAAATGCTCTGCTGCCCTTTCTTGAATCCTCTCTCAAAAGAGCAGGAGGGACCCTTAACAATGAAATTAGCCATGAATACATACTTTTGCAGCGGGTCACTTAAGGACATTGATTTAGTCATCGAGCCCATCTTCCTCCCACAGCCTTCAGTGCAGCCCCCGCTTGCTGAGCCCTACACTGCTGAGTGAATCCCTGGTCTCTCTGCTGTGTGCAACAAGGCAGTTGTAATTTTAAGGGAGCTCTTAAAAGGAACGTAACTTTAAATCCTTGGGTTGCAGTGAGTCCTAGTTCTAGTTTTTTGTTGGTCAGTATTATTTTGGTTATTGTTAACAGATTTCTTTTTTCTTTATTATGATTGAAAGGTTTTTATTAGGACAGAGATTTTTATTAGGCTCGTGTATGCATTGATTTGCCCAGTGTTCCAAACAGATCATCCAGAGGATGATCATATTTCCTGCAGGTGGTTTAACTGTAGATTCTTTAGTGTTGTGGTACTACTCCTTAAATAGACTGACCTTTCAGTTTCAGTTCTGCTCAATTCTGCCAAAATGATTTCCTCCTTACTCTGGTTCACATTATCAAATTGCAAAGCCATTAGTTCTAGTTCTTGGTAAGGATGCTGCTGTCCAAATCTGGCCTTCACTTAGGCTGAGTGAAACTCATGATTATTTACTCAGCCCGAGGCGAAGTACCGGGAAAATGAGATACAGGATTGGATTGAACAAGTCCCATCAGTAAGAAATTAGTGTATTTTTAAAATGATTTTGTTTTTATTTGAACTACAGCAATGTGTGCTGGAGAGCTTGGGATGTGGTGCCCACAGAGACAAAGACAAGGCAGCTTGTGAATCCTCTTTGAGAAGCTGCAGTGGTGCTGACTGTCACTGGTTGCCCTTGTGGAGGGCTGGAGGGCATCTGTTGTGCCCCTGTCCACTGTGGGGACAGCAATGATTTGCTTTTCAGGAGGAAATAAACTGATTGCATTTGGCAGAAATTGAGGTGTGTGAAATAGAAGTTTGTTTTTTGTATTTGTTTGAGTTGTGTTTTTTTTCCTCAGAGTTACTGGATAAAAATTCTACTTGAAAATGTAGAAGTATTGTTTCAAACATCAAACAAAATGAAACTTTTCCTGAGCTTCGGTTCATCACTCCCCTGCTCCTGCTTCATACAAGCACAGCCAAAATGAGCAAGTGGTCCTGCAGGAACCCAGCCTGCTCTTGTGCTCTTCTGGCCTCAAAGGTCACTGAGTCACATCACTGGAGCAGAGGTGCTGCTGCTGCGACCTAACATTGCCCCTCCTCTGTAGCTCATAGAAGAGCCTGTGGAAACCATGAACCTGCTGGGATCTAAGGTGTCCCTGTGACTGATTTTTGTTATTTTAAAAAACCCAAATGTACTACCCACAAAACAACCCTCTCCCCCAATCCCACACTTGTGAGTATTCACTTTCCTTGGCTCTGAGTGCATTATTCTGATGCTGTCAGCATCCTGCTGCAAGTCTGCAGACCCCAGTGCAGATCTGCAAGATGTGGGTGGGAACCTGCTGCACTGACCAGCTGAACTTGTTTCTTTTGCGTGGCAATAGCTCTGACCTAAAATTGTTACAGAGAGTTCAAGAAACACGGTCCCAGTGATCCAAGAGGGAATAACACAGGTGCACTTCTTCAGCTCGTGTCAGACCCTCAGACACCAGGATTTTTGCAGGTGTTCACCTCCTGAATCCGAATTTCTCACCCAGCAAAGCCAAAGGTGTGTGCTGGTGGCAGATTTGGTGGCACCGTGTGTCATGCTGAGGGATGCTCGAGGCATTGCTGCAGATGGGGCAGAGGAAGAAATGGGGGGTGAGAAGGGGGCAAAGTGGCTAAAAGACTTTAAAACTGGCTAGATCCTGGTAATAGTTGTAACAGTACGTGAAGCATTGGCTCACACTGAACGAGGAGATAGTCTTGTCATAATTCAGCAAAAAATTACTCTTAAAAATGCGTGGCTCTTCTTTAGATTTACTCTTAATACACTAAATAATCTCCAGCTTTGACATTTTAATTGTACGGCACAGATGTGAAAACTTTCCACCAGGTCCTGGCAGAAATCCCGGCAAACTGCTTCAACTAGAAAAGTTTAAAAGGGAGAAAAAAATTGTTTCTTGCACTTGTAAACCCCATTGTTTCAGAATTTATCAGGTAGTATTGACCTCTCCAGGCTTTATAAAAAGCAGGATAAAAGCATTGCAAGTGATGGTGTGAAGGAGATGTGATGGAGGCACTTCTTGAATATGGTGCTGAGGAAAAAGGAAGCTTTTGACATTTGTTTGGTTTTTGTAAGACCAGAGGGAGGCAGAGATCCAGTCACTGGTGCTCAATACTGGCCTAGATGTTACGGGTTTAGCACTGCTGCTTTGAATTTTACTCAGTGGTACTTTCTTGCAGGGGACAGACTTTTTCCATCTGTTTAGCAAGTAATAGTGGACCTGATTCCTTTTATATCCACTCTGCTGCCAGGAAAGATAGGAAATATGCATAAAATCTACAGAATATGCATAAAATCAATTATGTAGGGTCTGGGGATTCCTTTGAGTCTGTCTGCTGTCATAGACAAGCTCCTTGAGAGGGGCCAGTACAGCCCCAGATCTCTCCTTCTTGTGTCTGGAGCATGTCTGGGGGGTGGAGGGAGCTCCCATGGCTACTTCTTCCCTTAAAGCAGTGTCCTGACCCTATGTGTGCATGGTGAGGCCCTCCCTTGCCAGAGGCCTCTGCTTTGGGAGATGAAAATGGAGTTTTAATGCAATTCATGGATTGATTTTGCCAGTTTCTGTGCTGGATCCTTCTGGCAATGAAGACTTTGAGACAGCATCTCCTGACCCTACATGGGTGGGATGGAGGGGCAGATGTTCACATCTGACAGCCACGTATTGGCTGATCTGTGACAGCTCTGGGGGTCAGTGGTCAATAACTTGGTGTGCAGAGCAGAAAAGGGCTGTGGTGCTGGAGGAGGCAGCTGTGCCAGCCCAGCATCCATAACCTGCATCTCCCAGCCTTCCTCTGCTCATGTGGGGTCAGGCACAGCCCTGTCTCTCTGCACCTTTTGCAGCCATTCCTGGGTGCTGGGGTAAAAGCACCCCCTGCTCCAGGGCCTGCCTGCATCCCCAAAGTGCTCATCAATATCAGCTCAGTGTGATTACCAGAGTGTGGGGATGGCCTTCCCTGTCTCCTGAGGGGAAGGTCGTGTTCGGCTGAGCCAAGCAAGGCTCTGCCTGGAGCGTGATGCCTTTTAAGTGATGCTGGGTCAAATCAGTTCAGTGGCTCCTGGGGGAATCGTAGGCGTCCACAGACTGAGCCTTTGTTGTCCAAGTATCTCCCCTGTCCCAGCAGAAAAGCATAACAGAAAGACAGAGAACACGGAACCCTTGCAACTGGGTTCAAAGAGGATCCAAACCTCACCCAGACATCTTCCCCTTATCACACAGAGTTTGAACTGATGAATTAATTGAGTCTGCAGAAGAGGGATGGGTGAGCACAGAGGGACCAGAGAGGGGCTGTAAATTAAATTCCCATGTGGGAATGTGAATGCTGGAATAAACTGGCAGGGAAGATTGGTGCACACATGGCCACTGCTGTAGGTGAGGGGGTCTGGAGCTTGTGAAGGCTCAATTACTGAAGCAAAGAAACATTGCTGGGAGTACAGTGCTGCTGTAGCAGGGAAGAGACAGCGGGGATAAATGTGAGTTGTCTGATCTCCAGTGGCATGACCAGCCCACTCATGATGGTTCTCCACTGTCATTCTGTCACACTGGAGCTCATCACATCCCTTTGAGGGTGCTTGGACCAGCAGCACTATTTATGGAGGCAGAAGCTCCAGCAGTGCCCTTTGGCTTGTCTGTCTCTGCTCTATACCAAGTGGTTTGCCTTTGATGCCAGTAAAATATTTTTCTAAAATTTGGTGGGTTTTTTGTGGCTGCTGGGCTCTTCCACAAAGGTCCAACATCTGAAATTACAGCAAGGCATCTCTGGAGCTTTGCTGATGTCTCAGAATTTCATTAGCTCGGAATTGCTGTTAGTGAGCTAATTGTATTTCCCCCCCCCCTTTTTTTTTTTTTCTTTTTGCCTGCAGGAAAACGTATGGTTTTTACAAACACTGTTTGTTATTTAGCTCTGGCTTCACAGAATGCCTATGAAGATTGGTCTCCATGAGAATCAATTGCAGATAATTTTCATTGCAAACAGGATCCTGCAGTACATACATGTGCAGCTGGGTTGGCTTCTCCTTGGAGCATATGTAATGGTTTCTAGATGGAAAGGAAAGTCTGAGATGAAATAGATCATGACATGACATTTTGAAAGTTTATGAAACAATAAAACACAATAATCATGGTTAAAATTTGATAAATGTGTGGTGGTGTTTTTCTAGCACAGAATACAGTTCTGCAATAAACTCTAATTAATACAGTCTGTAGTAAACAGATTAATTCCTGTTAAAATCAAACTTTCCATGCCCTGAACTGAGACAAGCATGCATTTTAGCAGCCAGTGTCTAAACCAGGGAGTAAAAATATTTCGGTTTTTGGTTTTTTTTTTTTTTTTGAGTTGTTGTTATATTCATGGTATGCCTTGAGCAAGGACAAAAAAAAGCAGCTCCGAAACTGCCCTGGGTGACATCGGGCTCTGGCTGTGTGTGCACAAACCCATCTCCCTTGCTGTGAAACTCTTACAACTTCATATCTGCCTATGCTGGATTGTGTGGGTTTATTTTTTCAGGGAAGAAGTGATTTCTTTATCCTTTTGGATACATTTTCCCCAGCAGGCACGATTTCCCTTTTTCCCTGGATTGAAGGTGTGTGGCTGTGGGAAGATCCAGAAATGTCCTCAGAAAGCACCACCCCGAGTGGTGGGTACTTGGAGCTGAATTTAATGTTGACTTCAGCTGGGAAAATGTGTGCTTGCTTTAGTTAGCATTAATTAACTTGGTGAGTCGTCTTCTGGGAAATCAGGATTTGGGAATCTGAGATGCAGAGTGTCAGCATGTGCCCATATGAGGGACCCATGTGCTGGGAGCAGGAGAACCTTTGCCTTCCTAGGTCTGAATTTCCAAGGCCACTTGTGAATCAACATAATGATTCCGGGATGACTCCATCTAAAATTGTTGTTGTATCGAGCTCTTAATTTCTTGAAAAGGGGAAGATGGTCTAAGTTTTTCCATTTTGATAAAACATACTTCATCCTTGCTGCAGAGAATCTGCACTGAAAACGCACCTTTTCACCTCTATCCAGCTGTGGTTTTCCTAATGTGTTTCTGAAACAGACCTGGCTGCCAAGGAAAACATCAACTACTACACTTGCTGGGAAGAGAGGATTAAATTCTGCTTCCTGATGGCTGGATTTCACACAGGTAGTTTTGGCCTAATAAAACTCCTTTCTGGTGTTTACAAAAAAGGAGAGATTTTTATATTGGTACTGATTTGTGGCTTGGAGAGTGTGTACTTTGGCTCTGATCATGTGGATTCTGTTTCACTGGAGCAGGGATGCCCAACCTCCTACAGCACCAGCACAAGAAACCTCTCAAAGCCTCTCGTGCAGCTCCTGCTCTGGTCTCCCAAGAGGATGCTCGGCTATGAAATTCATCAGCAGTGGTGGTTTTTAAAATTAAAAAAAAAGATTAAAATCACTGAGGTGATTTTGAAACTTGACAGGATTAGGGTGTATTTATCTAAGTTTTATGGTCCCACAGTTATATTGTGATTATTGAAAGCAGCAGTAGCAAATTGTGGTGCATCTTCCATGCGGCAGCAGTGCCTGGAATGTAACTCTTGGGAAAAGCCAGACCAGACAGTCGAGTTGGGCATGATGGGGTCTTTCCCCCAGTTCAGCAAATTTAGTGGAGCTGAATAATGCCCTGGCTCACGGGGGCCGTGGGCACAGCAGCAGTGGCTGCTCACCCTCAGCCAGGAGCCCCGGCAGCCTGACGGGCAGCTGACGCCTGCGGTGGAGAGCCAAAGGCAGGATTCCTGCTGGGAGCAGGGATTGGAAATAACGATTTAAATGAATGTTCCTGTGAAGTTCAGCTTACTGAACTGGCTCTGGGCTGTCTCTGCTCCACAGGTTTAATTATTAAGTTGTCCCAAGAGCATGGGATTTGCCGCAGAGGAATTCCGGGTAGCTGTGGGGTTAAAGAGGAGGGTGTGAATCTTTACATGCTAAAACATCTTTGTTTGTTAATGCAGGATATGTGACTCAAAACCTGATAAGGCGCCACTGAACATTTCCTAAGTGAATATATCAGTGACTTGTTTACTGAACTAATTGAGTTTATCATGTCCACAGTGTTTATGGCTGTCCCTGGAATCTTTCTGGCAGACATATTAATGTGTTTTCACATACCTAAAATTTGTAAAGCCAATTGTTTATTGTGCATTTGAACATAAACAATTGTGCCAGACTGAGTTTTCACACTGATGTTTGTAGATACCACGAGCATTTGTGCTGTAAATACCTTCTCTGTTACAGCACTTCTCAGCCTGGACTGATTTCTCTGTCTTAAAGATGCAGTTACTTCCCCTCACTACTCCCTGCATAGAATTGCCTTTGAATGGGGTGTGTATAATGCACATTATGAGCACATATGCGTGCACTGTCATATTAAAAAAATAAGAAATATGTGCTTTTCCCTCTCGAGAGGGTGCTGCTTGAGTCAGGCTGTTTCAAAATTGGGAGAGAATCCACACCTGGGTAGGTGCATAAGAAGCGTATTTCAATACAAGATAAACTCAGCGAATAGGTCTTGCTTCTATACTGCCCTCTTTTCTTTTTTCTGTAATACCCTGTAAATGCAATGGGTAGGCATCCAAGTGTGCTGTGGGTTACTACAAAATAGTCCCAAGTATTTCAGACTGGACTGTTTTAGCAACTGATATCTGTTGGTATTTGTAACTGGGGCGGAGGAGGAGATCAAACGCTCTTAAATATCTGCATAATCAGGTCCGGAGCCCTGGGTGAGCTGTCTGCGTGCTGGGCTTCGGGAGGGCACAGCGAGGTCTATGGCCAGGAGGAGTTTGCCGGGTTAGGATCTCTGTGCCTATGACAATCTCCTGAACCACCGGGGCTGAAGGAAAAAGCAGTCACCTGGCCTGCTGTGGGGACTGCAGAAGTGAGCCAAGATGTGTAAGTCTTAGACTGTTTATGAGCAGTTATCCCCAGGAAGCAACAGGTAGTGAGAAATCCAGTGACTGAATAATTCCTCTGGTTAGGATGGTTTCCAGTTTTCTCTGTCCTCTGAGCACCAGAAGGCTTTCAACTAATTCTGACCTGAGTTAAATGAGTGCTTTAATTAATGTGTGTGTCTGTTGCTTAACCATGAGGAAAATCAGTTTGAAAAAGGTTTGGGATTGTTTGGAAAACTCTAAATGGCCTGAATAGTTTCAGCCTGAAAGCATCCCTGTTCACATTATCACAGCTCTCATTTCCCCAGCCCCCTGTTCCTTTTCCTTAGGAAGTGCAGAATTAGAGAGGGAATTTGGAAATGAAATGGGTGACAATGCAGGCCCTTTACCTGTTGGGACAAAACACAGCCCTGAATTTCTCGATGAAAGGGATGATGATGATGATGTGGGGCTGCGAACGAAGGTCGGACGTGCGTCTGTCTGTCCTGCACCCGTGCGAGCAGCGGCAGAGCACGGGGACCTGGGGGTGGGACTGAAAACCCGCTCAGCGCAGCAGAACTCCTGTCAGGAGGTTAACACCTCGCTCCCGGAGTCCCTTTAGGAGGTTTCACACATTCAGCTGCAAAGCAGGTGGAGTTGTTTTAAATGCATGAAAGCGCCTTTGATCACCGGGAAGGTTTCACTGTGGTAAAGAAATGTTCCTTCCGTAAATGCCTCCTTCTCCTCCCTGGGTGAATAGGAAAAGGAGGTGGGGAAGTCTCACCGTCGCACCCTTGTGTGCCTTGAACTTGCCCACCTGGACTGGAATTTTTCAAGTGTTAAGTGATGGCTCTACTTGAGAGACTTTGCCATGACTGTATTGATGGGACCAGTATAAGCCTCCAGCCAAAGTCCTTCTTCTCTCTATAGTTCTGTAATTAAGAGATGAAGAACAAAATTATTTTATGCCTGAAAAGGGACTACTCCTTTTGAGTAATTTCTACTGAAGAGCAGATTGTTTAAGTAACTGTTTATGGTGATTAGTTGTGAGTTTTCAGACTGAATCAAGAGCAGATGTTGCTTTAGAATGACCTTTATGAAATGTGGATGTGTTTTCATGCTAGGTTGACTCGTCAGGGTACCCTTGAAGTAAATCAGATGTCTTAAAACCCCCTAACCTGTGCTGTGCCAGAATGCCATGCACTTGGGAAATAAATGACAGACAGCTCTGCTGGCCTGAGCACCTTGGGATCTACATAAGTGATTTTATGCTCTTGCAGCCAACAAACATCAGGATGTGGTTTTCATACAGGTTTCCAGGCTAATTGAGTTATACATGGAAAAACCAACATGATACAGAATCAGCTTCTTCTGGCCAGGTTTGTTTTTTGGTTTCTTTTGGGTTTTTTTTTTCCATGCAGTTATCTCTGTGGTTCGTTTCAGGAACTGTTAATTTAGAAAATAGGAAGACTTTACTTCTAATAAGTGTAGTTGGCTGCTCATTAACAGGTTTATAGCTTTTTTGGCAGTGCAATTAGCAGGCATCCATGTGAATGGAAAGATCAGATCTTTATTTAGATTAAAACCTAAAAATCTGTTCATTGTCAAAAGTATTTGACTTTGATTTGTATGGTTATTCTTCAGGGGTTTTTTGATGGCCCTGACAAGTGATGCCAATTTGGCTGCTCTGAAACCCAAGATCATCTACACCAGGAATGTGATGCCTGAGTTGGGTTAGCCTGCCTTGCAAAAACATGTTTGAACCTGGATAATCAGTGAATATGAATCTCAAAATTCTCCCACTCGGTGTGTGAATACCTTGGGGAGTGGGCTAAGACAAAGCACTTTGGGAGTCTTTGTTTTGCTTGCAAGCAGCAGATACCACACCGGGGTCTTCATTTAGGGGTGAGACCTCTCGGTACGTTGCACTCAATCAGCAGTTACCTGAGTTTCTGGCAGGCTGCAGTGACTTTTATCTCTGTGTGTGTGTCTCGTCTCCATCCCCCCTGTGGAGTTCTGTCTCAAACCAGAGAAAAAAATCCCATTTTCAAATCAATAGTTATTTTTCTGAATCAGTTGTTAGGCTTTGTTTTGACTTGATTGCAAGATTTACTTCCCGTTTCAGGTAAGTATTAATAATCTTCTTTTGAATAATATAAAAATTTCAGTTGTATCTTTGTTTATGGCTTCTTTTTTCCCCCTCTTGTCTCTAATGCTGTTGAACAAAAAGCATTCGCAATCTTTAGCAGGGGAAGGTGTTTTCCTACCAGTACCTTTTTCTTGATGGGAAAACATCCCGATCAGCTGTAAAACATGGATGAAATCACAGATCCGTTTCCTCTGGAAAGATCCTCTTTTATGATGAGCACTGAACTTATTTGCAGTGTGGTACCAACTGGCTCCCACTTGCAGAGCACATCCATGCCTGTGCATGGGTCACTTCCAGTGAGAAATTTTCCAGACACATTTTTTCCTTGGCTGTGCGATACATTAAATGGGAGTGCTCAGCAAAAGCTGTCCATGGTATTTGAGGTTAGAGAGCGTGGGGGATATCCCAAGACTGCTCATGAGGCACTTAAATCTCATCTATGGAGGGAAGGAATAAAGGGAAAACACAAATAAGTCCCATGCAAACTTCTTGGTCTGGGTTTGATGGGCTGGGCTGCTGTGTCTGAATGTAGAAATGCAGAAACACTCAGAGCTCACCGGGGTATTTCTGAACCTGAAGAAAAAGACAATAGAGTAATTTTAACTGTTGCTGAAGCTTTTGGTGAGATCAGTAATTGAAGTGAATAATCTTGAAGCTCTGGCATTTTTCTATAGAGTGTGGGTGTGTGTTTTGGGAGAGGCAAGGTATGCATTGTTATTTCTTCTTTGGTAGCAGTTCTTGCACATGTAGTGATATCTATGTAGCACCCGGAAACCTCAATTAAGGATCATTATTATCCACAGCCTGGAAATGAAGTGCCCTGAGGGCTTAAAACTTACCTGGCTGTTACTGAGGCAGGTAAAAAAAAAAAGTGTGAGTAATACTTCCTGACATTTTTGGTTGTGTGACACAGCAATATAGGAAGCACTTGACAAATCCATTTCTGAGGTAAACGGCGGAAGAGGATAATGAGACCTGTCAGACGCACGTGTGGGTGTTTCACTCCTGTCTGTCCCGGGCATGTACGTTTTAGTTCACAGTGTAATTGTGTGTAAGAGCAGGATGTTTAAGTGTACTTGTTCTCCGACAGTCTGGCCCATCCTCTCGGCCTGGGTGGGTAGCAGGGAAGGAAATCCATCTGGGTCTCATTTTGAAGGTGCGTGCTGCAGCGCTTGGCTGCCTCTCCCCGGCACAGGATGCTGGGCATCTCCTGCTGCCCTGGCCTGTCTCCTGGCTGGCTTTTCCTTTGTTTCTCACTATGTACATCAAATTTGTGCTGTTAAAATCCATTTCCAAAAGCTCAGTTTTAGCCCAATGTCTAGAAAGAAATAATGGTGCTACAAGTGGGGCTAACTGAAAAATGGATTTCTTAAAGCACAGTGAATTCTGCTGTTGTTTCAGTCTCAGTCCCTCTCTTTTTTATTTGAGAGAAGTTGTGAACCATGGAGAAAGTTGTGCTGTTGTGATTGCAAGATTTAGCAATCAGTGAGGTACACAAAATTCATGCCTTTGGGTCTGTCTCTTACAGTTTTATATTCTATTTTATATGTATTTTGGAAAATTTTTTTTTTTTGCCTCACCTTTTTCTTTGAGGAAACATAGCAATGTGACTTTCACATCTACTTGGGGTGAATTGCTGAACCCCTCTCCTGTGATGTAAGACCTACTTCACATAAATTAAAGTGAAAGTAGGTGTATTTGAGTAATTTGAGTTTTTTAAAGAAGCATTTTCTTAAGAAGAGGTGAAATGAGTTAAGTGGAAGAGGGATTTTTAAAATTTTATTTTTATTTTTCTTGGGCTCATGTACCATTAGCAAGGTTTTCCCACCCTGTAAGAAGGACCTAACTTGGCTTCTCAGTCTTGGGGTGATCTTGGGGGATTGGGAGCTGAATCACTTTTTCTTCTTGATATCTAAAACTCTGAAATTGAGTCAAAACCCTTAGAAAAGCTTTAAGTACCTTCTCTTCGTGCACTTCAGTAAAACTGAGGATTAATAGAGAAGCTTCTAAAGCCTTGCTGATATGATCAACTCAGTAGGTCCAGTTCTAATCAAGACATACAGGCGTAGAAATCATCCCATTCTGGCTTGGCAAAGTCAATATTTAGAATAAGTTCTCCAAAATAAGCCACACGAGACCATCCTGAATGAGATTGCAGCAGCGTGAACTGAAGCGTTGTGGTAACAGCTGCGCCATCCAGATTGTCACACTTGGGCAGAGCGATGAGCATCCCCAAAGTGCTGTTAACTGTTCTTTTATTGGTTTGGTTAAGGCCCTGGTAGTTGTAATTAGAGTGACAAAAAACACTTCAAAAGCGAACAATCACTTTATGGCAATAAAATCGCGGAGCAGGCCCGCCCCTCTGCGAGGGCACAGGCCGCACGCTCGCTACAGGGCAGGCGCCTTTGAAGAGCCTTAAATGAGTCTGTTCAGAAAACTGCAGAATGGTTTGTCACCCCAGGAAAAATCCTGGTTTACTTTTTGAACTGCTATTGTTTCTTCCTAAGAGAGCGTTTAATCGTAGGAACATCGGTGGGAAGGGGTTGATGAAGGGCTCTTGTCCAGCGCAGAAGGGTTTGATCAACATCTCTCTTGATTTGGGGCCCAAAGCTGGGTCCAGCCCCCATCTGCAGCCGTGCCAGCCTCGGCAGAGGTGGGGACAGTGCTACTTGCAACCCACTACCCTCTCCGTGCTATTGAGCAATGCAAACCAATAAACCCACGGTGGATGTGGCTCCTCCAGCCAGCCCCACCCCGTGCCTCCCTGGGTCGGGATATTGGTTTGTCAGGCTAAGCCTTGCTGTCGAAGGATGTGACATTTAGCAGTCTGCCTTGTGAAATCCATCATTTGTGTTTGGACATCCTCAAATGCCTGCGGGAGAACACAAGGTCACCCATTAGGTTCGCAGTTGTGCTTGCACACGTCCAGCTGCTCAGCCTCCAGTGCTGGAAGGGCTTTTTAGAGCCCCCTCTTTTTTTGCAAAACTGATATCACAAACTGTTGCAGGTCTGTGGACCCCCACCAGAGCTACTGGGTTTTATATTGTGATAAGCCACAGCAGTTTAATTCTCTTGTGAAAAGCATTGTTTAAGTGTGTTTAGGCTGAAGGAACATTTATAATTGTTTCATGTGGTCTGATTATGAATTTCATGTGTTGAAAACATGGACTATTTTTTTTCTTTTAAACACACAACACATGGTGTGGAAGGTGGAAAGCTTTTGTCTTCTATGGTCCCACCCCAGTATATAGGGGAAAAACTTAGTCTGGTGCTCGTGATGACTCTGGAGGTTCACTTTAGGTAGCTGTTCAGAGGTTTCCTTCTCGCTGGCTTGTTTTTAAAAGAGCCTTCAGGGAAGAACTGGATGCTGCTTCATGAAACTGCACGCATGAACCACTAAAACAAAACAAATGGGAAAAGGAGTACCAGTCATTCTACTAAATCTGGGCTTTGAAGTGAGTACGTGCTGTACGGAAGTCTCTGCTTTTGTCAAACCCCGTGTTCTGTGTCTCTGCCCGTTTTCCCTCCAGCACCATCTCGGTTTCCCAGTCTGCTTGCAGAGGGAAGGTTAGTGCCTTGTGTTGCTAGGGTAGGGCAGTGTGTAATGGTCACCACTTTCTACAAATTACGAAATTTGTTATTTAAAAGTTTGCATTTTTGCAAGAGATTAAGATGAGAGAATAAGCAGAGGGAGAAATTTCGCCAGGTTTTCTGCTTGTGGAAGGAAGGCAACTGATACAGGTGGGCTGGAGTGCCTTGGCAGAGGTGGGACAGAACACTGACCCCAGGGCTGCTCGGTTTTGGCTTAATGCAATATTGCTGGGGTTTGCAGAAGCATAAACCCAATGTGACTCTTTCAAGATCTGTGAAAATTTTGCAGATTAGGCCACACCTCAAATCCTGTGTTCATTTTGGGGCCCCTAGAAGCAAAAAACACGTTGAGGTGCTGGAATGAGATGAGGGGAAACGGTCTCAAAGTTGTTCCAGGGGACATTTGGACTGGATCCTAGGAAACATTTCTTCACTGAAAGGGTTGTCAGGCCCAGGAAATGGTGGAGTTCCCATCTCTGGAGGTGTTCAAAGCCATGCAAATGTGGCACATGGGGACGTGGTTTAGTGGTGGATCTGGCAGCGCTGGGTTAATGGTTGGACTCTATGATCTTAGAGGACTTTTCCAACCTTAATAATAATGATTCTAGGTATAATTGTGAGCAAAGCTGGATCTGCTCTGCTGAATCTGTGACCTGAAGGCTGGGAGAACAGTCCTGGGGAGCTTTGGTACTGCTAAGCTAGTCCCGTGTTTTGGTATGCACTTAGGATATTTTAATCACTTAAAAATAATCTTTTCTGTAAGAAGGTTTTTTTATAGGAAGGTAAGATTTCTGCACAGACCTACACATCAGCAAATTCCATGGAAGAATTGGTAGGTAATTCAAAACCCTGGCCTTGCTTTTGGTTGTTGAAGCTATTCTAATTGTATAAAAACATTTTCGTTAACACAATCTCTGATTTTCAGATGGTTTTGGAAGGGAACAAGCTTCTGTGGGAAGCGAGCTCTTCCGTGATGCCTGAGCAGACCAAAGAACAGGGGAAATGGGGATTCTCTGAAAAAAGACTCTTATGATTCACTCAGATTCTGTAAACTAATGTGGGAAGGGCTTAGTCTTCCTAAAATCCAGAGTGGTAACACCTGGTTTTAGTTTTTAAAGGAGTTGTTGCCTATGTTGCTCTATCAGCAGAGCATGACATTTTCCATTACTTTAGGCAAGCGTTGTAACATGTTTGTTAGCAGATGTACTACTGTGAGTTTTTTCCAGTTTCTAAAAATACAGATATTCTGTTTTCTAGTAGGAGAGGACCGATTACACTCTACATTTTGCCTTAAAGCTCTCAGTAGTGTGTATACATTCTTTTTCCAAGGAAAATTCAGAGCCTAAATATGGAGGAAAGAGGCACAAGTACAAATCGTCACAAGTACAAATTGCTGCTGCTCTGTTGAATATTCCCACTCTGCACACATGGAGAGACTTATGCCCACTTTTGTAATTATGCTCTGGGCCCTAGAATCTGCCTTAACCTATATATTACAGTTAATTATATTTTTTTTTTAACTTATAAACATCTGAAATAATTCACCATTAGACTTTGCATGTGATTTGAGGGGACTCACCAAATCCAGAAACTGAATGCTGACAGCAGGAATCAATTATGAAACCTAATATGATATTAAAAGGTTCCTGAGTATATCTGTAATTGAATTGTACAAAATGCCTGATTTGTGCACTGGACACAACGCACAAGAGACCACAAGCCTAAATGAAGCAAGTTATAATTCAATTATATAAATGCTTCCAGAGCAGCTCAAATCCCATCTTTAAGATCACTTAATGTGGAGAAAATGCTTTTGCTTTTTTCTGTTAGGATGTAAAAAATCAGCTCTTATCTGAAGGGTGTCCTCTGTACCACTTTTGGCAGCAAACTGGAGTGTATAACCACACTGGCTACAGTGATGATGCTGGTCTCTGAAAGAGAAGGAAAATAGATGTTTTGTAGAGAAATAGGAGAAAATTATGATAATTTGTAGTGGTGAAAAACAGTCCACCGGAGCTATCTTGAAGCTCGGCTCAAATTTTCCCATTTTCATGAGGCATTTATGAATTCAGTCCCCTTGCAGAGCTTGTCATCAAGTAAGTCCAGCCTGACTTAAATTTAATTCAATCCAATTTGTGCTTATCTTGGGATATCTGTTTGTTTCCTCCCTAACAATCACTGCATGCTTGGCAGTTTGAGTGCTGTAATGTTTAATTAACCCTCTCAGCTGCTTTGTTTAATTGCAGGAGAAATTTAGGCCTCACTAGACATCTACACCTTACAGTAGCAAAGCAAAAAACCCCTAATTTTTAACAGAAATCAGACCCTAAAATGTCAGAAATTTATAAAACATGAAGGTTTCAAGTCACTTCTGTGTCTTTTTTTTCTTATTTTTCCAGAAGGTGATCTTGGAGTCAAATATTACCACCTCAGCCAACAAGCAAGGGTATGGCTGTATTCAAAATTTGCAGAGAAATGATGGATAAGGTGTGAAAAAGGTTGGGTTGGTGATTGTCGGAGTCCAGAAAGATTACTTGGGATGGGTACCCTTGGCAAATAACAGGAGAAATAGGAGTTTGTTTGCTTGACATAAGTCTGACACTGATTCTCATTGTTTTCTAACAGGTGACTTTTAATAGGGATTTTTAAAAATTATTATTTAATTTTTTTTACTATTAATTTCCTTTTTTGCTACTGGGGCGGATGAGTGTAGTATTCCATTAGATTTCTGCAGAGCCAGCAGCAGGAATAACTCTGGCAACAGTCAGGTTGTGCTTTCTTGTCCAGACTTCTCAGCTGTTTGGGCATCGCTGTTAGTCACTAAAACCCCATTAATAAGAGTAATAATAATAATAAGAGACACCTTGAATAACTTGGGGGGCTGGGAGGAGTCTGGCTGCCAGGCACGCTGGCAGACTGCAGCCACTCAGTAAATACCACAGGAAATTGCTTAATGAGAGCAGATATAAGAATATCTCTGCCTCTAAAAAATTTTTGGCTTGGCTGCTCCTGGATAATGTGAATTAGGCTGTGTGCTTTGTGAGGCCCAGAGGGCAAAATTGGCATGACTTCCCTGCCCGTATTAGGAAATAATTGCTGCCCAGATAAGGGAGGGCAAGGTTGCCTATTAATTTTAAGTGGAAGCAGTGAATGGGCTTGCTGGTTACTTCAATGCATCCTATGGAAAGGAAAAACCTCTGTTTCTCCATCAGTGGTAGCATAAAACAGATTTATGCTGTGGTTTGCCTCATTTTATCCTGTCTGGAGGAGCTCTGGCGCGAGGTGCTCCTGGTGCTCTCCTGGCCCAGGGGACACTTTGTCCAGGACGACCCCAGTTGTCCCAGGTGAAAATCACTGATATGAAACCTCTGTTTCTATACAACAAGTTGCTGTGCAAGCAAAAGAGGGCTCAGAAATAAGTCGGATGTGTAGATATTTGCTACAAATCCTCTGTGTTATCCAACAGAGTAGTGATGAACACAGCAGCCACATTAACTCTTGTGCAAGTTTTGGGTAGCTGTGACCTACCCAACAAGTTTAAACTGCTCTGTCACCTGCAGTCTTAAAGTATTTTCTTTAAAAATCTGCTTCTGGATAAATCTGTTGACTTTAGGGCATGGTGATATAAATACTATTCCACGGATGAGTAGTATTTACACTATTCAGAACAGCAGGCCAGATTTGCCTCAAAGTTGGGAGAGTTGTGCCAGAGATGAGTTGAGCTTGGTGCATTTAAGGCAAATTTCCTTATGTTTGACAGTTCTGGTGTTTGTGGTAGGCACTTCTCAATGTTAAACACCTTGCTCATTTTAGTTTCTTCTTTGAAAAGTCTTTAGTCTGAAAGACTGTGTGATGAATTGCCAAAGTTCACATTTCAAATTACATTCCTTCTGGGCTATATAAAAAAAATAAATGAGCATCATGCTGCTTGTGTATTTCTTGTTCACTTTATTATTTTCTGGTTTCAAAAGAAGTGATTTTTTTTTTTTAACTTGTGAAATGAAATGTGCTCTTTTGCCAAAATAATGCACATTCAGATTTACTGGAGAGTGAAACTCAGCTCTGGGTTTCCAGTACATCCATTTGGACAGGCTAATGGAGGTATTAAAATACAATGACTCATCCTTCCCCGACTTCAGTTCAAGGTACCATCCATGGAAGCTATTTTAAAGGGTAAATTAAGATCCATCCAAATGCTCCTATAATTATCTTTTCTCTTAAATTCTTTCTGGCTGGATTCTGTTCCTTCAAGCAGACAGTTTCTTTCTCAGCCTGTAACCTCAGCGCTCTGCTGGTCTTTTCTCTGGAAACAGCTGCCCGAATTAATGAAGCTCTTTGGTTCTCCCCTGACTTGCCATGGCCTATCCACCTTTCTCTTGCTCCCCAAGGTGAACTGCAGTAGGGCAGATGCCCTGGGGACTCGGACCATGGGGGGATATTTGGGTCCCTAGCCTTGTGTTTCCTCCTAGCGCACACTTGTGGGTGGATGGTGGGAAGACCCCTTGGATCTGAGTTTATCGTTGCATCCTGCACCAACGTGGGCACCAGCAGTGCGTTTAAAGTGGCTTGAAGGTACATTTACTAGACACTAATTTTTGTGGTCAGGCTGAAGGAGTCATGTTGTTCTCCAATGTAGTTTAACACCAAATCCCCCAGTTCGTTGTGTCTACCAGCAACACATCTGCAGAAAGCAGGAGCTGCCCTGTGTGCTGGGGTCTCTAAAAGGCTGGTGGGCAGCTTCCTGCAAAACTCCCTTTTGGAGTTGTTAAGATCTGCCACGAGCTGAGAGCTCAACCCCACACTTTACATAAATCTTTTGTGGTCCAGCAGGGAAAACTTTAAGCTCCTTCTGGTCTGAAAAAGACTTGCTTCTAAACTGCTCTTCTATTACTCTTGGAGCACTCTTTCAGAGAAATAATCCCGTAATAAAAACAAGATCTTTATTTCTTAGAGCTCTATTTCTTTCCTGAATTTCTCATCTTCTCCTTCTGATATGGTCCAACCAGGCAAGACACTCCGTGTAAATCCACTAGGAGTCAAGATTTCTTGTTTCCTTTTAAAAAACTCTTCTCCCCTTTCTGTGCTTAAACTACCTCAGTTAAATCTATTTATGATGAAAGATGCAAATTCATAGTCTTTGTTTTCTTAGCTTGAATCTGTTTTCTTCTATGAATATTATGTTTCCTCAGCTCTGATGAACTGAACATCATCTTTAACCATCAATAAAACTCCCAGTGCAGAACACAACAAATGCCTCTCTTTAACTTCTTGCTATAGGAGCTTCAGTTATTGTTTGGGGGTTTTTTTAGCCTAAAATTAAGGGGTTTTGCTAGCCCCGTTTCTTGAATGGTTAATTACAAAACAAAAGAACCCCAAACTCAAAAGCCAAAAGAAATAATAAAACTATGAATGAGCAAATTTAGGAAATGGCCCTAAAATACCTTTTGGCAAACTTTTCCTGGACGGGCATCTTGCCATACTTGTCTTTGGAGATGCAGGAAGTTTAATCCTCTAGAGCTGATCAAGTTTGCAGAACTCTGAGCTTTTAGCAGCTTGTTTCTTGTGGTAAATAACTGGGTTGAAACAAGGTGTGTCTCCTTGGCCCTTGTTGGGCTAAAGAGAAGCAAATTTCTCCAACACGGAATAAATGCTGCTGATCTTGGCTGCCTCAGCTCTGTGTTGTAGGGTTGCTCTGGGTGATTTTACAGCTATTTCTTGAAATTTTGACTTGTAATATGTAAGGGTGTCTGGTTTAGTGTGATATAGCAGGTAGTGGAGGCTGAGCTGGGTGACTGTGGAGGAGAAGTCAAGGCACGGGACACAGGTGCACCCTGCATCAGGATCGGCCCTTGTGTGAGGGGCTTGAGGGCTGGGAAGGGGATGGGGAATGAGTTTGGTTATTTTTCCCAAAACCTTGCCCTATGCAGGCTGAGCTCATACAGAGCTGGGTGGTTTGGGGAGGTGAGGGCTGGAATAAGGTGTCAAGGTTTAGCTCAGTGCAGCGTGCTGGGGCTGCACTCTCGATTTGCTTCTGTGTGCAGGAGTGGTAGCTTTCATCTGAATAAAAATGCCTGAGCAATTCAACATGTATATTTCTGTTTGTATAGCAGATCACCTATTCCCAGTGCTGGCTCTCTAAAATCTTTCCCTCTGCACCTTCTGTTGTTTCAGAGCAGGGAAGGCAGCACATGCACTACTTTGTCTTTTCTTTAGGGAGCATGAGAAAGGCAGAAGGGGACAGGAAAATCATCACTACCTGTGGTGTGAACTTCTCGGTAGAAGAGCTTCCCTTTCTTTCTTTATTTTCTTTGATTTCCAGCAAAAAGTAAGCTATAAAATTGGTGCTGTTGAATGCTGAATTCAGCTGTAAATTTTCTTCCAGAAGGTAATTATTTTATTTTTAAAAAATGGTAGTTTTGTATAAGTGAGCAATAACTCCTCCCAGAGGCCTGTCTGTAGCAGGATAAGAGGACGTGTAAGAAAATGAGGCAAACCAGACTCTGACCTGCTTCTTTTTATCTGGTTGCTGTCAACTCAACTGATCTTGATTGTCGACTTCTGCGTTCCTGAAGTTTACTTGTTTATCTGAGCAGAGGCCAAATCAAACAGCCACAAAATGTGCCTTTAATCTCCAGCGATAAAGAATACCTCGGAGAGGAAATTACATTGTAAGGTTGGGAGAAGAGGAATAACTGGAGAGAAATGCATGTGGAAGCATTGCTCTGCTTTCCTTAGAAACAGTTTTTTCCCATCACATTTTTCTCCTGAAAGAAGAAAAATGGGGGAGGGAAGGGGAGCTGTGGGAAATGGCAGGTTCCTGCTTGCTGTTTTGGAAGGAAATTGCAAAATATTAATGACAAAGATAAAATTTGAGGGAGAATTTAGAGTTGTTATTTTGAGACATTAGTTTCTTTCCTAAATGCTTTGATGACATTGCTGTGATACTGCCTTTCTTTAATAAGAATCTCTAACTTTGTTTTTACTTAATATAATATGTGTTAATTGTCTTAATATTTTCTGTTCTCTTTCCATATTTCAAAATCTTGGCCGGGAGTGAATTATTTTGAGTTTTTCTGGCCTGCCTGGGTCTCTGGATTTAGCTCTGATTGTCAGGCCTTTGAGGAAGGGATCGTATTTCATTATGTGTGGACTATCTAGCCCAGAGGTTTCCCCTCTCCCAGTTGGAATTGCAGATGCCCATATGTTCAGAAGTATTCTGCTTTGTAAGTAAAGATAGTTGTGAATAAATTTTCCCATGAGTTTGCTTCCCCTCCTTCAACCAATGGGCTCTCTAAAACCTGGTTTGTGTTTTCTTATTTTCTGGTGCTCATAACTCCGACTTAACGTTGCTTAAAGTTTTACAAGGAAAACTGCCTTTGGGCTTAGACAGTGCGTGGAAAACTCTAGTCCTTTGCAAAATTTGTTTAATAAAGCTATTTGCAACTGAAAAAGGGGATTAAATTGGAAATGCCATCCAGTCCTAACGCTCTCTGCTGTAACCTATGCCTGCACACATGTAATACCTCATATCTTTACCATAACCTCCTGCCTTACTGAGTGGCTTATCTCCGTGTGAAGTTCCTGCTTAAATATTTTCAGTGAACAAGTTTAAATAAACTGATGGATAATTGCTTTCCCTAATTCCTTATAGCTTTTGGCACTTCTAGACTTTGCAGCGTTCTTATGAGGCATTTTAGCCTCATGCTTTAAATTGGTAACCTGAGAAGAAAGCTGGTATATACTTCATTCAAGTGAAATCAGAGCATTTCAATTAAGCCATTTCTTTGGCCGTGATGGGACTGACAGAGATGCAGAGCACAGCCAGCCATTGGTAAAGCCAGTTATGCAGATGGCTTTGCCATTCTCTCCCTGCCCTGTACCTCAGCCCAGCGCTGATGCCGGTAGTGTATACCCTAATTCCAACTCGTTTCTGGTTTTAGTTTCAGTGAATTTTTCAGTGTTTTTGGTTTGTACAAACTAATTGATGTGTTAATCTGGTCTTTCGGGTTCATATGCAGCCTAGAAATCTGAGGAAAGTAGCTGTTCCCTAAAGAAAACCCTCCTATTATGTTACCAAGTGCTGTGAACCAAAGCTGGTCTTGGAAACAGACCACAGAACATAGCTCTGGTGGCTCTAATCCCTGGTTTAGGATGGGGTGGAAACTGGTTTCCTGTGCTCTACTGGGCAGTGCTTTCACTGGGGAGCTTATTTGATGGCTAAGAAGATAATTTGGTTTTTCAAACCTGTTCAGCTGATTTTGGTTGTATTTCACTCTCCCTGGGAGTTTGGCACATGGAGCCAGAGCTGTATCACAGCCCCAAACTTCTGTGGGGGTCTGAGAGGAAAATATTATCCGTCCTCTTGTTGCTTTGGAGTAATAAATTCCCATAGTGACTTATGTATTTCATCTCCTCTGACTTCTCAAACAGAATGAGTTACATGTTTAGTGGCATTTTGTAGCCAGGAAAGGGAAAGAGACACACAGATTCCCTAATTTGTTGCCTTTGGTGTATTTTTGTTGAGTTTTTGGAGGATTGGAAATGAATATGCAGTTGTCCTCTTTAATCTAGATCTTGTGACACATTGCAGATTAAATACCATAACTCAAAGCTTAATGTTGCCTGAACATGACAGTTTCAGCCATGAGAAATCAATCATTTTGCAATATAGCCTTGCAGCACATAAAGTGCCCCAGCAATTACATTCATATGCATTGCTTGGACTCACATATTTTAAAAGTTGCTATTTCTGTGTTCTGTTGGAAATAGAGGCATCAGAAAGGAGGAACTGGTTGCACCAGTACTTTGTGTTAACACAGGAAATGTATTAATACTCCATTAAGTACAAAGTCCTTCACCTCTGGCTTTGAGATGTGTGTTTTTCTGATCAGTATATGTTCATTTTTTTAAAACTGAAGACAGGAGTGACACATGTAACTAAATCTAGGGAAATGTACAAGGAAACTCTTTTCCTGAAAATAGTGTAAAGTCTTTTTCAAAGCAAAATTGCTATGGTCAGTAAGGGTATAAAATTATGGCATTTAAGGTACTTGCACTCTGAATGGACTGCTCACACTGGACTTTGTAAATGATCTTTTTCTTTAATCCAGAGTTGTGAGAGTTGTCTGTAAGCAAGCAGGGAAATAGAAAAAATTCTCTTCTTACGCAAGAGTAGTTGAAGATTGAGGACAAAGCCATGTGAAAAGCTGGTTCTCTCAGTCTTGTAGCTCTTTTTTTGGTTTGTTTTGGTCAGTAAAAAGACCACAACTGCACCATTGACAGCTCAGAGGGAACATGGAAGAGTGGATGCTGTTCTGAACTGGCACCGTCAGTGAAGTTTCCGTGATGTCTTCTGAGTCAGAGGGGGGATTGCAATAAAAACCTGTGGCTGGGCTCTCATTTTACACACTGAGAAAGAGGAACCACATCTACAACTTGAAAAAAAGAAATATAGAAAAGTTTTTTGTGTTCTAGTTCACGAATAAGTACAGGATTGAATTTAGTACCTTAAGGTCTGTTTGGATCCATGTCTCTTGCCCTGTCGATTTAAAAGGCAATTTTAAAATATTTGGGTTCAGATGGTGCTATCACTGCTGTGCTTTCCTAAAGAAATTTCTTTTGTTGAGGAACTTAAAATTTAATAGCTTCAGCAAGTAAAATTTTTTGAACTAGACAGCTGTGGTTTTGTCCAAGTCTGAAATGGCAGTTTACAACTCGATAAGCACAGGTTCTGCAGAGCTGAAATCTTTGTGTCCCTCAACAGCTTTTTGTCTGCCAAAGTCACTTTGACCCAACCTTTTTCTATTTTGGGAATTAGTCATTGCATTCTTCTGGTTTTAATCAACCTAATTGGTAAAAAAAGAAAATTAAAGAAAAGCTGAGACTTGTACCATTCAATCTGCTGATCACAATTGTGGTGTACGGTTTGACGTAGGTACTTAGCTGTCGTTGCTGGTTGTCTCTGCAGTAGCTCTTTTAATGTTAAGAAAGAGGGGTTTTTATTTGATTGTAAGCCTTTCCAAACCAACCAAAAATGGCATTACACCCCAGTTTCTCCGCCTGGTGGTGATTGGGACTGAATTAGACTGTCATGGCAGGCTGAAACCCTGGCATTTGGCAGAACTTAAAAAAGGAGGCAAATGTCCAGCTCATTGCTGGTGGCAAAGACTTGGGCTGTAACCAGGACCATGAAACACTTCCCTTACTCACTTAGCTGGATGCTTGCCATTAAAAATATTTTGGTGTAATACATGTTGAATTCTGACATGTGGGCAGCGGCATTGGTGCCATCCATCACAGAAGCTCTGGGTTGCTTGGGAGCCACGAGCACTGGTGTCCGGCTGTGTTTACATCTCTTTAATCAGACTGGGTGTTGTAAAATCATTTTGGGCAACCAGAAGAGCTCAAGTTCCCAAGAGGGTCCCTGAGGGGGTTCTTCTTGGCCCATGCGGTTAGCTTAAATACACTGCATTTTGTGCTTGTCATTACCAGGACAGCCTAATTACTGCATTGGTGACAGCCAAAGTCTGCTGAAAGAAACAGATGCCAAACCCAGCCTGAGCTGCTGGGCTGAGCGTGGCTCCCTCACCAAAGTGGCTTGCCCAGAAAGGATAAAACCGTGCGGCTAAAACCCTACAGGTCTGTGTTTGGAGACCACCTTTGAGGCAGTGAATGGCCCATCCCTGGAAATATTCAAGGCTAGGTTGGACTAGGCTCTGAACAACTTGATCTTAGTGGAAGATGTCCCTGCCCATGGCAGGGGGTTGGACTAGAAGACCTTTAATTTTCCCTTCCAACCCAAACCATTCTGTGATTCCATCTCCAGCTCGTGCCTTGGCAACACTGATCAGGGCTTTTTGATGACAAATGACTTCCACAAGGGTAATTAGCACTGTGCTTGCACCGGCTTTGTGGAGTGGAGGATTTCTTGTCCTGTGCTCATGGGGACAAGCGTGGTGTCTGTGTGGCTCACGAGACACAGGCGATGCCCATGGTACACCAGTAACATGTTTGCAGGGCACAGACAACCTCTTTCCATTGCTTTAGTAGGTGTGCTTATGAAAGGCAGACCTGCTTTTGAACATTCATGTTTCCATCCTGCAAAGACCTCCCCTCCACAGTCAGACAGTCACTGCTGTAGCCATGCTGCTGCTTGTACCACAAGCTCTTCACTCAAGTGGCTGAATATCCTGAGTCCAAAGTGGTTTTTCTCTGCAACCTCAATGTTTTTGGTGTGGAACAGTCAATGTGATGTGGAATGATCGGTGCTCTGGGTGGCCACAAAGTGCTGTTTCTGTTCTGTCAGAGCAGTGCAATAACACATCCTATAAAGCAGGGAAAGAAGGTGGTGTGAGAAATACAGCTCTGCCAGCTGTAATGCTGAACAAAAGGCGGGAGGGCTTTTGGATTCAGGTTAGCAAATAACTGGCAAGCCAGTAGAGCTGCTGCATTTTTGCTGCTGGAAATTCCCCTGGAATGTCCTGGAACTGCTGAAAAAAGTGTCAGGGATGAGCGAATTTCCTAGGTGATGTGGGAGGGTAGCAAGGAAACTCTTGAAGAGGAGGAGGATGTTGGGAAGGGGTGAGTCCACAAAATTTTGTGGGTTTTTTGGTTTGACTGGTTGGATTTTGAAAGAAGATGAAACAACAAAAGCATGTGAGTTTCAAAGATGTTACAATCTCTGTGCAGGACGATGTTTTGAGCTATGATAAAGCTTTGTGCTGCAATAGTAGGCGTAGACTCAAGCAAAGGGATTCCTCTGCCACACACAAGGTGGGCTGTTGTGCATGTTGACCAGGAGAGTGGCTGAGCTCTGCAGAGTGAGTTGGAGAGAGGAGATCAAATGGTTACGGGGGAGAATTAACAGCAGTTGTTTACAGCTCACATCTGAGCTCTCAAGCTGAAAGATCAGCTTTCCTTGGAGGAAGATGATGCTGGCATCCCTTTTCAAGCCTGAGGACAAGTCAGAGGGCTGATGAGATGTTTGGGCTTTTATTATTATTATTATTATTATTTTTAACTCAGTGTAGGAGGGTGGCGGGAGGCAATTGGTGTCCCTGGTATCTCTGCCCCTCATGGCACTCTGCTTCCTGGGAGACCAGCTGCATGGCTCAGGTCAGTCAGCCACCAGCAGACTTCATGATTTAGGGTAAACCATCCAAAAAATTGAAGGGTAAATCCAATGGCACACAGCATTCTCGAAGTGTGTAACTTAAAACTTTTCTGAAAAGATTAGCTCTTACTCTTGGACTACAAGAGCTGTCTTGGAATATGGAGGGCTCATAAAAATCAGGAAGACCTCTGGATTTCCAGGACCATGGAAGTGTGTTCCTGATAAAAAGCTGGCTTTGTGCTGCCTGGTATCTGTGTGGAAGCTCCTCTCGTATTTGATAGATTCCTAATGATGGCATCCTTCACGGTGGCTTTGCTGTTGTTTAAAATATGACAATTGGAACCATTGAAGATAGAATTCTGTGTCTCATTTCCAAATTCACTATCAGGTGTGAGGCTACCAGTCTTATGGAGAAGTGATTCCCAGTGTCCCTTTTCCACTTTCTACAGGAGAATGAGAAGTGTTATTTAATAACTGAAGAAGTATTTTAATAAAAAGAGAAAATATCGCTGTTTGTAATGTGATGGCTGAGTGCATCTCACAAAGGAGGGCAGGGACTCACCTTTTTCTTTATGCCTGGCTGTGGTGTGTAGCTGGGTCAGCCCAAGACATTTTCATACCCTTTTGCAGGTGCTCTTGGACTTTGGGGCAGCTTGGTGCCCTGAGCAGCAGGGAGTCATGGGGGGGATGATTGCTGTTCCCATGTCACGGGAGGACAAAATGTGGTCAGAAAAAGATTCCCTTGTGCACTAAGAGTGATTGGAAAAATACCTCCAAGTAACAGGAATCCTAGAATGGTTCATTCTTGCCCTTTCCAAAAAGGAGTGGAAAAAAGATAAGAGCAGATTCTGAGCAGCGAGCAAGGCAGATTAAGTTGTGTGTGGGTGTTTGGTGTTTATTGTCTTTTCTTCAGCAGCTGCTGGTTCTTCAGGCTGTTTTATATCCATGCATGAGACTTGGTTTACTAGTGCTTTTAATTAGGAGATACTTCTAAGCTGAGTTGCCTCTGTTGGTTTACAGGGGATTTCAGAAGTCCATCCAGTTATGTAAACTGAACATGTCCTTGCTCTCATGCAACACTGTGACTTTCCTGGAAGTTTGCAATTCTCATTGATAAATTTTGTATGGGACACTGAGGTAGGAGGAGCCTCTGCTGTCAGTCTTTATTTAAAGCTTGTTCAAGGTGGGGACAAACCAGATGCCTCGGCAAATTCTGTTCCCAGCTTTGGGCAGGCCCAGCCCTGGCAGGGGCCGAGCTGGCTGTTTCTAGGCATGTGGTGGTGGTTGGATTGTGGGGTATTTGTTCTGATTTTGGCTACAGTTAAAAAAGTGCCCTATTTTAAAGCACACCTGGTCTCTTAGAGCTCTGTGTGTTCTGGGTCTTTATGGGGAGGAAACACAAGGAGGAGCATCCTGCTCAGATTTGGTGTGTAAGAAGCCTTCCAAGGAGACCATCTCTGAGACTTCTGCTGGATTCAAGTTTTGTCTGTTTATTTTTCTGCAGATGTGTTTACACATGCAAATGCATGTGTACAGATGTATGGGGTCATGCATGAAGGCGCCTCAGCCCTGAGTGCGAGGGAGAGCCTCCGGTCTGGATTCACGCTGCAGCAATCTGCTGAAAAACAATCTGCCAGCAAAAGGTCCCTCTGTCCACGGCGGTGCACTTGGTGTTGGGGGTCTCTGCATTGATCTCCACCCAGGTCCCATGACAGGGAAAAAGGGCTATTCTCAGAGAAATCCTGCTCCTAGATTTATCTAGACACATCACAAAACCTCTCTGTAACATGTTTCCTCAGGCAACGTGAACCAGATCTACTCATATTGCAACCAAAGGGTTTTTGCCCCGGTGCTGGCTCTTGTCCCTCTACCATCTCTTCCCCTTTGTTGGCATGAACTATTAGGTATTCAGTCCCACTTTGGTCTCTCAATTTGTCCACAGTAGTCTCTCTTGTGGCTCTGTTCTGGCTCGCCCTGCAGCCACACTGGCAATGGGCCAGCACAGGGTTGGATGGAACTGGAGTTGGGAGTGAGCAGCAGAGCCTCTTCCAAGGACAGTGCTGGATTAAACCCCTCTCACAATGGTGACAGTAGGTTAAATAATGTGTTGAAACATTTGCAGGGGAAGAAACTGAAACTACTGCATGTCCAAGGACTTGTGCCTGGCATTAAACATCATTCCTGATGAGCTGTACGCAGTTTTTTTGTTCCCATTTTGTTACTGCAGAAATTGTAAATATTTATAACCTATGACTTGGGAAATCATGTTTGCTGGCACAATGTGCAACTTAAAACTGCATTAAACTGATTGGGATGGGTTTAATCCAAAGCACTGTTACTGAGTTTTTTTCTCCTCAAGTTTGTGTACATTAGTGTAAAGTTCTGGGAAAACCTCTCTGCGCAACAAGGGTGAGAGGATGCTAGAAATTTACTGGCAACTCACATCTGGTTTTGACCTGGTCCCCCTTCTGTCGAGCTGGTGGAAGATCTTCCAATTACTTGTAAATCTTATCTCCTTAAGTTGCTTTTCCTCTGGTCTTTAAATTTTCCGGTCTCTGCCAAACCCAGCTAGGGCAAGCACAGGACACATCCCACTTCCCCCCATCTCCTTTGCCACTGAAGGATGCTGTGTGGGTTGAGGTTAAAGAAGCTGCAGAGTCAAAGACCTCAGCCTTTTCTGGGGGACTCTGTGCTGGGTGCCCCCTTTCCCCCCCCCTTCTATTTTGTGAGGGGAGTGCCTTCTCTTGTCCTTATCGATTTGCCTGCAAAGCAAGAGGGTCGTTTCCTTGTTTGATGCCGCGAGAGCCAAGGTGGAACAGGGGCTCTTGCAGTGGGGAGCAGCAGGGATGAAATGGGTGTTCCCCCAAGTTCTGACAAGTCTGAGCTCTTGGTCGCTGGGCTGTGGCTTGGTGGACCTCATTCCCTCTCACCAGTGCTGGCACAGGGGAGGGAGGTCCTGCTGCAGCCCATGGAGAGCAGCAGCGCTGCTGGGCACTGGCCTGCCCAGGTGTGTGTTGGTGTCTCCCCATCCAGCCCCTCATCTGCAATGGTTTTGCAATGTGAAATGCAGAGTGGTTGCCGTGCTGGTGGGCAGGCAGGACTTTGGTGTGGGTAACATCAGAGCCAAACACAAATTGGGTTGTATCTTGAGGTGCTGCTGCCTCATGTTTCTGGCTGGAGGGGAGCTTGTCCTTCCTTGCAGCTCTGTTCTAGATCATCTGAGCCTTGAGGCTGTTCTGCTTAGTTCTGTTTTTTTCTTCCACACTTCTACAAGGATCGGTCTTTCTTACTCATATTCCGATGAAAACAAACCAGAAAATTCCCACATGCTAAATACACTTTCAGCCACCTCTGGCTTAGCTAAGGAAGCCTGTGCTTGGGCAAAGTTTTGCAGAGGCAAGCAACTGCTTTGTTTTATGAAATCTGCATTTAAAGGCTCCGTGTGCCATTTGGTCACCAGCTGACTTAGCTTGAAAACCAAAGGCCTTCTTTGACTTCATAAGCTTTCAACTCATTTGTGGCACCTACAGAGACTGACTTAGCAAAGAGAAGTTTTCCAGTAATAATAATTTCATTGTAAGAATAAGGGTATGAGCCACATAGGATTAAACACATGGGTAGAATGTCAGCTTTTCAACTACATGGATTATTTGGAAGCTGATGGATGATTTTTCATAACACGCTCGTATTCTTTTATAGGTAAAAAAAGTGGAAAGTCATTGCTCCTTTGATTAAAATAGCAGGCATCTACTGTATTGAATTTGAAACTAATTCATTTTGATTAAATTGCCTTTCCTTTAACGCGTCATGAGAAAAATGTGGGTCTTCTGAAGACATCCAAAATCATACTTGAGGTATGAGGAAAGAAAAGATGAAGTTTATATCTGCAAGAGATGAATCACCTGGGTTCACATTTTGTTCTGCCATTTCTTGCTTATATCAAATCAAACTTGCAATTGTCGCAAAGATTTGCAAAACAAGTTATGGTGATGCTCTCCCAGGGATAGCAGGGAATCCTTGATTCCCAATCCCAGGCTGCAAGAAGCTGTGGCCTTTGAGTGAGCAGTGATTGCTCGTCACAGGAGAGTTATGAAGAAGTGAGGCAGCATCTGCCTGCTCTGCACAGTAGTTGTGGCTGGGGGAGGCGTGAGAGCGCAGGGCTCTGGTTTCTTTTTGCTGAACGCTGATACCTGTTGTTCATGTGAATGAATTCCTACCTTCCAGTTGATATTTTTTAATGCCTATTTCTTATGTATTTTTGTCAACTGGGGGACATCAAAGCTGTTCTACCCAGGAAAAACAAGAGAGATAGGGAATAGCAATTGTTTCAAATTAGGTCTTAATGAGGTGCAGATGTTGAGCTGTGCTTGCTAGAATTTCTTTGAAACTACAGATGGTCTGGTAGTTCAGGGGTAAGAGAGGGGCTGGGAGGTTTTTTTGGTTTCATTTTCCCTCCTGTGCCATTTGCATGACATGTTAGATTAGGGCTGAATATAAATGAAGAGCTAATACCCTGCTTGGGTCTCTGGTCTTGCAAAAGCCGTGTGTGTGCGATTTTGTTAGTGGAGCAGATTTTGTTAAGAAGCTTGGGCTTATGTATAATACATCTTTCTGCTTTCCCTTGGCATTTTGTATTGCAGAGGGCTGGAGGTGAATGGCGGAGAGCAGAGGGGCTCTGAAATATGCAGAGACATCCCAACTGTCTAGAAATGCTTTGGACCTTTTCTGCTCTAAAATGCATGATTGTATTTTAACAGAGCCGATGTAAAGGTTGTTTAAAATGCGTATGGCTTTCTCTGCTCTGTTAAACTTGGTAAAATGTAAAATCTGCCTTCTCCCACTAGTTCTTACATTTTACTGCTCTCTGGGGTGAATCTCAATAAATAACTGGGAACCAGATCAAAGGCCCATCTTTAAGACTGTTTATAAATGCTTGTGTTCTCTAGAAGAGATGATCGTGCACGTTGGAGGACAGGGTTTGGTCTGAACAAAACGTGCATGATACGTGTAAGGCCTGCTTTAAAATATATCATGTTTTGGTGGCTTTTTTTCTCATCCCAAAGGTGCTGAACCTCAGAGCTTGGCTGAACTCAACGGGGTTTTCAGGCTTTTAGCACATTTGGAAGCCACACTTATCCGTGATTATTGAGCTAAGTAGGAAGCCATGAGGAGTGTTTTGAAGCTGCTTCAACCCTTGGTGAACAGAGGGATGCGGTTGCTGGTGTCTGTCTCCTGCCCTGCTGGGTGCTCCCAACAGATTTGTCTCCTCTGGTTACACTGCTGAGCCCCAAAGCTCCCACTGTCTGCTGCGAAAGAGGGATTTCACCCCAAAGGAGGGGAATGTTCACAGTGTTTGTGCTGTAACACCTTGTGCGGCCCCGTATCTCCACAGTGAATTTCTCCAGCGTTGTTTGCACGTTTGGCATTAGCCCTCCTGCTAATTAATGTGAAGCAAAGCCCTTGCAGTCCCTTTGATGTGGTCTTCTGCCTTTCTTCCTCCTCCATGTAATGTTAAGCCTTTTAGATCTAGATGGATAAATGCACTATCTGTGGCTGTAAAAGCACTAACATAATTAAACCTTCAGTAGTAGGGCTCCACTTTGTTAGCTCAAAATCAGAGCTGTGAAATAACAAGTGAACTTCAGCATCTCTGAGCCTTCTCCCTGTTCAGCAGGGGTCGGGGAAGGTATGATGTGGCTCATCGGCTGCTCAGAGCCTCCCTGCAAAGCAAAATTACATTTCTGGTAGTGGGTTAAAGGTGTTGGACCTGGGCAGGCAATGGGTGCGATTGCGTGAACGAAACGGTTGGAGGAAAGAAATGGGATTTTGTGTTGGTGCAGATATTGAGGCCCCTAATGTCATCCCACATTGGATGATCAGATTCAGCCCAAACATTGGAAGATCTCTAACCAGATAAGGAAGGAGGTTCTGCATCATCATGCAGGCTTTGCTGACTTTGGCTAGCTCCAAGAGGAACTTTTTGATCCAGTTTGCAGAATCACAGAATAGTTTGGGTTGGGAGGGACCTTAAAGATCATCTTGTTCCACCCCCTCCACTGGCAGGGACATCTTCCACTATTCCAGGTTGCTCCAAGCCCCATCCAATCTGGTCTTGAACACTTCCAGGAATCTGGAGCACTTCCAGTCAGCCACGGCTTCTCTGGGCAGCCTGTGCCAGGGCCTCCCCACCCTCAGAGTAAAGAATTTCTTTCTCATGTCGAATCTAACCCCGCCCTCTGTCAGGGTGAAGCCGTTCTCCCTTGTCCTGTCACTCCATGCTCTTGTCAGAAGTCCCTCTCCAGCTCTCTTGTTGCACCATTTATGGTGGTGCAAAGGTGACTTTAGGGAAATACAAGTCCAAGCAGTCATGTGTACTCTTGACTTTTTAATTTGTCTTCAGCTGGTGTTAGTAATTTTTCACTAGATGAAGCTCTTGTGAGCTGCAGTCTTGCACAGCTCCTCTTTTGAGGGAAGGCAATAGGGAATATCTGATCTCTGAAGAAGTGGTGTCATCTTCAAGTGAAGGTCAACGTTTCCTTGGGATGCTGGGTAGGAGTGTGCATTGCCCCAAGTTATGTAGAGGAAGAGTTGTAAGAATTCCCTGTCCCCACCAGTGGGTGCTCAGGGATGGATGGTGGGGCCATCTGAGGCACTGGGCACGTGATGCAGATGTCTGGTGGCTGCTTAGTCAAGGTTTGTCTGGATTTCTGCAAGAAAAGAGCTCCAGATGCGCTGTAGTTTGGAGTGGCCGTCTGTTGACCAGCAAGTCAGTAGTTATTAAGCATTTCATACTTATCACCCCTTTTCCTCTGTGAGATTTTTATGTAGGTTTATGTGATTGCAAAGGAGCAGCATGGTTGTAATCTCAGCTCTGGGTAATGGATGCCGAACATGCCCAGATTACAGATTAGAAAATTTTTTTTTTAAGGCCAGAAAGAATTATTAGGGTTGTTAAACCTGTGTTTGATACCTCCCAGTGCAGGATTTCTTCCAGAAACCAGATTAAAACGTCTCATTTTGGAGAGGTATCTAATCTCCTCTGTAAGACTCCAAGCAGGGGCAAGTCATCCATCACAGACTGAAATAGTCAAGCAGTGATGGGCCGGCAGCAGAGACTTTAGATTTGGGTTTGGAGCAGCACCCAGGCTTCACATTCTTGCTCAGCGCTTATCTGGCAAACCCAGACCGCTGGAGCCTGTGGGTTCAGGGGGGAGCTGAAGTGAAGTCTTCTTCCTTGCATGGCTGCACAGAAGCTGCTTTGTCATTTTCTGTGTGTATTTGAGTACAGAGTAGAGCAATATACCTGGGATTGTGGGAAGGATTGAGTGCAGGTGCTGATGATGTTTTACGCCACATGTCAAAGCTCTGCTTGGTCCATCTCTTTCCCATGTGCACATCCCAAATAATGATGAAAGCATGACCAGGAACAAAATGAGCCTGGAAGCATTTCTTTGTCCTTTCTTTTGGATTTAATCTGTGCCAGAGGCATGTAGGTTTAAATTTTCCCACTTTCTTCATTAATCCATTTGTTACTCTTGAGGAGTTGTGATGAAGAAGCAGCTTGTACTGAACTGAGTGAGTGTACAATTGTCCCAGCTCATGTCAGCAGCTGCTTTTGAATTTCCTGAGTGAGAAGTGCGAAGCTGCGGTGACACAACAACCTGTCACCACCAGAGAATGTCACAGTGCCTATGGGAGAGTAGTTTGATAAGGGAGGGAGAGAGATCTAAAATGAGAAGAGAGCATAAATTCAACAAGCTGGACTTAATGTTTTTCATTGGAAAATTCGATTTGCCCATGGAGAAATTGAGCAGTTCAAAGGGGAAGGGCTGCATTGTTCATTGACAGACCAACTGCATCTGTGCTGTCTGCTACTTTTTAAATATTAGGTATTTTATAGGGATTAGAAAGATACCTGGTTGCAAATGGTAAACTTCAGCCTTAAGTGGGACATGAGTGGCTGTCGTTTGAGGACAAGGAGGGCTTGGATGCTCTGGAGCTGTATTTGAAAGGTGGGAATATTGACGGGTTATATAGACAGTGCAGTGATGGAAGCTGCAATGTCTACTGACAAGGCTGGGCAAGATTAGAAAAATCAGGTGCTGGTAAAATACAATCATTATGTAGACATTAACTGTTAATGAAGTGTTTTCTGACTGTTGAAAAGCTGGAGAAAGAGGTTTGGTGACACAGGAATCTTTCTTCTCTGCTCTTTGTACAAAGAACTTTTCTTCATAGGAATTTCTGTCATTAGGAGCTGACTTTGGGTTGAGTTTCCCTTTTATATAAAGTGCTCCGAACCTTTTGTAAGTGACTACTAATGATTTCTTCTTTTTTTGGCTTTGCCTTTGTTTCAAATAAATCTTTGCTGCAGTGGCCTTTAGAGTCTTTTCTCGGTCTCGCAGGCTGACAGCAGCCCCGTGTCTCAGTCTCTTGTTTAGGTTTCTGCTTACTTTGTTCCAGGCATTGGCATGCTGGCATGGAAAATGGTCAAATGTTCAGAAACTGTAAAATCCTGACTATCCAGTATTGTGGTGATGCCTATGTAACTTGGGTCAAAGTTACGAGATGCTTGTATAGCTTGAGTTATAAGATACCAATATAACCTGAACCATAACTTCCTTTACCTATATGACCTGAATCAAACTTTTTATACAGTGTAATAGCTAGTATATGGTTAAGTAGCTGCTTAATGCTGAAATAAATGGAAACTCACCAGGTGAATAGTTTCAAAAGTAAACAAGTATAGCTATATTGGGAAGCAGCAGGATGTACTAATGAGAAATTGGCAAATGTAAAGCCAATTAACCACAAAATGAAGACTCTAGACTGGTTAGATCCAGAAAGACCAAGGAACACCATAACTACGCATGTTCCAAAGACTAAGTTGAAAAGTTCAGATGCAAGGAAGACCTTGAGCCTTCATCACAGAAGACCCCCAAGACCACCTAAATTGGGGAAGTGCGAGTGCAGTATAGAAGAACTATTTATAACCATGAGATAACATTATGTAAATTAGTTCTGGCGAACATATGATAATGTTATAATGACACAGCAATATTAAACAATACTTACTGTATAAATAAACCACAGCACTTGACAAGTGGGGGTGAGTTGGGTGGAAAATCCCCCTCACCTCCAGCACTGCAATAAACAAATACCTGCTCTATAGACACCATGGGGTGTCTATGGGGTTTTATTTCTAGCCTATCTTTTTGGGCATCAGTGGCAAGAGAAACATTAGAGTCACAAGTGGGCGCTTCATTCCCTTGCCATCCTGGGAACAGAGAGAGTGTTGGCTCCAGAAGGGATGTTCTGAGATGCAGGTCAGTGCTGGGCCTTGGAGAGGTCAGCCCTCAGAGGGTGCATTGGTGGTGTGGGCCTGGACAGTTCATTGTGAAAGAGCCTCGTGCTGGTGGCTGGTGGAGGGGCCCTGTCTGAGCCTCACAGATTGCAGGGCCCGGCTGGGGATGGACTCATTGTTGTGTTTGCTTTCAAATGCGTTTGGGAAGGGTTGTGTTTGCTGCCCACAGACGTTCCTGGAGCAGGAGTGCCAGCAGGACCCACGGCATTGCTTTCTCTCCATCATTACTCAGCTCTGGTCTGAGAAGGAACTTTGGGAGAAACAAGGTGTATTTGATCCAGTCCTGGTGATCTGAGCTTGTGCATAGCCTGGGCTCGGAGTTACATGGAGAGGGAAGAGGTGCTGTTCTCAAAACACAGCAAGTAAGGATTCTGTACGGCAGAAGGCTTTCTTAAAAAGTCAGTGTGAATGGCATGGATTTCTCTGGTGGTGTCACTGGTGGAGTGGCAGCAAACTCAGTAAAACTTGGAGAAGCCACACACAAGGTAAAGATCTCACTCAGCGTTATCAGCTCTTGGCAGACTTGTCCTTGCTGACCCTGATGCCTTAAGGGGCTAATCACAAAATCAGTTGCAGAGTGAAAACAAGCAGTTAACTTGGAAAGGATGAGACAAGAGTCTCATCAAAGTCCCACAGGGTGTCAGAACTGGAAGTGCCTTGTTTCATGTCAGCATCAGCCAGGCACTGTTTCTTGGCCTGTTGCTGGTTATTAAGCTGACTACAGCCTACCCGATGGCTGGTTGGCAGCCTGGGGCTTGCATGACACCCCAGAATTGTTCCTAGCAATTCGAATAATTAACATTTTATTGCAAAATAAGCAAACAAACAAAACCCTAAACCATAATGCCAGGAGTTTTGAGGATTTTATCTTTTTTAGGTTTTTTGTAAGGCATACATGCTAGAAACTTCATCAGGTTGGAGCTTTACCTTTGTTTTGCATACTGAATATAACCTATTTGCATTTTCTTCTGAAACTCTGCAATTCCAATCTGTGGCGAGGATGAGTTGTAAGATTTAAATGAAAGACTTGTCTTGTCTAGGATGACGCAATGACCAGGAAGCTTATCTGGTACTTAATGAATCTGTGTCTGCAGTGGGTTGGGAATTGTCAGGGGTCTGTTTCTGCTGCTGGAAGAGGTTCTGTGTCCCCAAGGGTGGCACTGTCTATGTCTGTAGCACCATGCAGTTGTTCCCTGGGACTCTTTGCTGTCCTTCTCTCTCATGGTCCCTTTCTATGTCACAGCTCTCTGTTCCTGTAGTGCTGGAGGAAGCCACCCCTCTGCTCTCCAGCCCTCTCTGCCTGCAGGGTGCAGCCCTGTGGTCACTGGCCCTGTCTCCCTTGGGCTCAGCCCTGCTTTGAAGGCTCACCAGCATGGGACAAGTCAGCATTCCGTGTGGGGAATTTGGGCAGGTCGGGTGCTGCAGGGCAGAGAAACAGCAACAAGCAATTCTTGTCCTAGTTTTAATCTCCATGACAAGGATGGAAAAATTATGTTTCCTTTTGCCTTCAAGTAAAGATTCCTGTCTCTTCTTCAGCTAGGGTGAGTTTGGCGGTTGTGTGGCATTTCCTGTCCTTGCCTGTGTTTTGGGTTAAAGGATGGAAACTGTTATGATTTTGATGTGACCTACAGAAAAATGGTCTGATCTGTGGTGGGTATGTGAGTGTTCTACTGCAAAGGAAGCTCTTTATAGCCCTTTGTGGTGACTGCCCATCTTCATCTGGAGGAGGCTGGTAGTTTAGGGCACATATATGAAATTGGATGTTAAGGCTCCATCTCCCAAAGGGAATTGTTAAACTTAGCCTTGTTGCCCCAGCAGCTCTGTTCCACAGTAACAGCTCTGGATGAAGTGATGTTCTGATCATGGCTTGCATTTTATGGTGCTGCAGTGCTAAGAAAACGTTCTTTATATGCCTTTTCCTGGAGATAATGCTTAAAGGAATAGAAAAAAAAAATCTAATTTTTCTACTGAATAGAAGGTAAGGAAATGGTGGAATGGGTGGTATGTTCCTAGTGCCTCCTGTTTAACTGGAGAACATGGATCAGGGCTGTCTTTTCTGCTGTCCTGTGACACTTTCCCTCCTTTCCCCTGGTATTTCCCTGTGCTCTCAAACCATACCTCTTTCCACCAGGGCCTGGAGAGTGACAGTCATGGCTGTGACTGATTTCCCAAGCTCAGTCTGTGTTTCCCACAACAGGAATTGATGGGTGATTTTTCCCTGTCCTTATCTGAACCCAGAGCCTTTAGCTGTATCTTGTCCAGCTGAGTAATGGAGCAGCTTTGGTGGGCACCCTGAAACCAGCCAGGGTCAACCCATCACATAGAGACATGATGCACAAGGGCTGCAGGACAGAACTCATATTTATTATGTATTCAATGAGTATTTGTATACTTGTATTTGAGTTTTAACTTGTCAAAGAAAGATTTTGATTTTCAACCATGGAATTGGTATTCACAGAATCTTAAATTCATGGGCTTTCACCGTGGTTGAAGTGTATCTTTGAAATGTTTTCAAGTTGTTCAGCCCCTGTTGCATTCCGCTCCTCCTTTTCCCATCCTTGGCCGTGGGGATGGGAACCTTCTCTGGTGGAAAGTAAGATTTTTATGCAATGCCCTACTTCCAGGAACTGCTGTCTGTGGGGAAAATGCCAGTTCTAGAATAAGATTTTGAAAAGCAACAGCGATTGCTAATGTTGATAAAACTAAAACGCTGTTAGTGTTTGGCTGGGACCGCACAGCTTCTTGTTAGTGGTGACGCCTTCGAGTTGGTCCCCTGGTGCTGCCAGTGCCGAGCAGACAAGACATCAGTGGTGGTGGTGTGGCACCAGATGGAACAAGCACAAGGGACGACTTTCCCCATGCTTTGTGCTCATGGAAAAAAGCCATAAAACCCCTTTACAGCTTGCTTTGACAGTGTTTAAAGAACTGGTGCTGGGGTGCCTTGTAGCACCGCAAATACCAGAGATAATGGAGATGTGTGTTTCCCTTTCTTAGCATTAACGTGCTTGTGCCTTTCCAGGACAGCAGGAATCCCCTGTAAAGCTGCCTCGTGTGCTTACGGGGCTTTCACTTGCAGTGGAACATGTCAGCTGGAAGGGAGGGTCTTTGAGTGGTCTCCTAACGAACAGGAGAGGGGAAAAAAATGTCCAAAACCATCCCATACCCTTTTTGATGTGGAAAGGGAGTGGGACAAGCGTTTCACACATTGCTCCATGTCCTTTGTTAGTGCGTAGCTGATGCTGCCTCTGGGAGTTTTGTTGTTCCCCTGTTCACTTTTGCACAAGGATTGACAGACACCAGCTCAAAGACCCTCAGCATTTTTTTTTCTTTTTTTTTTCTATTTTTTTTTTTTCCCCCTCTATGAAGCCGCTTCCCAGGGAGCCTGAGCCATGTGCTGGGGGTTCCCATGCAGCATGCAGAGGGAGGCCCAGCTTTGGGAATCTTATTTTATTTATTTTTCCCCTGTCCTGCTGCTTTCTCAAGCCAGCTATCTCTGAAGTCAGGGCAGGAAATGAAAGGGCTGAGAGGTCAGGGGTGCCTGGGGAGTGCTAAGGACCTGCCTGCCGAAAGCCTGCGGTGACTCTCCAGGCTTGGAACAAATGCAGAAGACTGAATATACTTAGAAGCATTTCTAGCTCGATTCATTAATAGCCAAGCCAAAAAATAAATGTGCAGCCCTTCCAGAAGGGGATTATAACTTTGTGTCGAACTGAGTGCTGTATGTGGAGTGCAGAGCTGTGTTTTGTGCAGGAGCAGTGCGGCTGCTGCAGGAAATTCCATGCGATGCTCATTAAAGGTCTATAGGGACTACCTTTGGGGCTGTGTCCTTGTTGATGTCTTTAGTTTGCCCATCAGCTGTCATCAAAAACTGCAAGATGCTGTTGAGGACTTGAGTCTCAACCTACAAGTGTCCTCTTGCAGTTTCCTGGTAATATTCAGTGTATGAGAGGATATTGTTAAACATTTGCCATATAAATATTCATGAGTCGGGCAACAGGGCTCACAGCATCAGTAGAGAGGGCTTCTGAGCAGCTTCTCAAAGGATTCCTGGTCCATCAGGGCATCACTGGAAGTGGAAGAGGCCTTACTCAGTTTGAGCCTTGGTTTAAGCTAAGACTTATTCAGACACTGTGATGTGCCAGTGTGTGATTATCCTGTCCAAGCTAAAACCAGTTAAATGAGGTGGCGGACAAGGCAAAGGGGAAGGATGTGCCAGGGGCCAGCGTGCATGGCTGGGAAGAGGGGGTTGAAGAACAGGAAAGGCTGTTTTTCAGTAGCACCCTGCTCCTGGCTGGCCCTATCCAAGAGCCCAGCTGCATCTTCCTGTGCTTCACACAGTATTTGCAGCCATGTCTTCCAGGTGTTTGTCCTCTCCATGCATGCCCAGCCCCTCTGGGGTTGGCAAGAGAGCCCTCCCAGGTTAAACACCTCTGCCTCTTTAGAAGACTGGCTGTTGTTTGGCTATTTGACATCTGTGCATGTTCTGTTTAGGGGTGGACTGAGAAGTGATGAGCTCCTGGCATGGCCAGAGGTGGCCTTGCTGATGTGCTGCAGCTGTTTTGCCCCAGGAGGGAGCTGAGGCTGCCCAGTCATCCCCACCTTGCAGGGATGCAAGTTTAACAAAGTGCTCGGAAGGATGGTCCTCAGGGTTTTTGCTTTTTTAGTGTAAGTATTTGCAAATAGCAATTGTTTGTTTATTTTGCACCCCTGCTCCCAAGCTGTGGTGGGTGCACCCACCCTGTGGGTGCTGACAGATTGAAGCTTGGAGAGTTTTAACAAGGATGTTTTCCCAAGTGCTAATGAAGCTTTTTTTGCCATATACTTAGTGATCTTGTGAGAACTCCAGTAAACTACCAGAAAAAAATTTGGAAATTAATATCTCCATTTTTTTCATTGCCTCCTCATGGTTTGAAATAATAGGGAAGTGGGCTTTTCAATTAGAATTTTGGTTAGTTCTCCTTTATGAGTAATAAATTGGATATCTGCTGTGCAGGTTTCTCTCCTGGATCGAATTACTTAACTTAGTTCCACATATTTTTTGCCTGAAATATCTCAGGCTTCTTTATTTTACAAGAAGTTTTTTCCTTTTTTTTCCCCTTCTGTTATGATTTTTGTATTGCATGACTTAAAAACCAGAAAGCTGAATGTAGTGTGCTTTTTTGGGCACTGCTAATGAGCAGACATGTGTAAACCATTAGCTTAAGAATTAGTAAGAACAGATAAGAACAGTTTTGGCGATTCTGTTAAATTAGACATTTGCTTTATCTTAGTAGAAGACTTTCCAAGTCATAAGCAGATCAGCTGCCAAACTGCCATTGACTTTTTGGAGGAGTAAGATGCATTTCTGCCTAACACAGCATCCTCTTAATGGGATGCACCTTCTTGACCTTCTCTCTTTATATAGATACAACTGTAATTGTATGGGATTTTTATTATTTAATTATGATGTTCCAAAGTAGTGGTTAGTAATCACTAGTATTCCTCCAATATCCCTGAAGATGAGCTCTCCTGTGGCCTTGCACTGACTGCTTTTTAAAAAAGATTGTGTGTAAACTACTCCAAAGACTTAAAAGAAAGTGTTTTTTTGTTCTATTGGTTTCCTAAACACAGAATTCCACATTAGGCTACACCTGATTGTCAGCATTTGCAAAAGCTTATTTCTGCTTGTATTAAGAAAGAAATTTATGTTCAATTTTTAGATGCAGAGTTCTAAAATCATCTCATAGAGCAAACATACATCTAGCATTACCTCAGTTTGTGTTGCAACTCGTTAGGAAAACAAATGATCTTCGTCAGAAATAACACAGAGCTGGTGCCAGTGCTTCTATTGCTCAATTCTCACATTTATTTCAAGCAAGCACCTTCATGCTTGGGAGCAGCTGCACGTAGGCATCTGCAAAACCACCTCATCATTCCCATCCTGAGTCCCACTCATAAATCTCCCAAGGCTTTAAAAAAAAATAAAGGAGAAGGCTTGGCTGGTGAGACACTTTTACTACGTTGATCATTAGAGGTTTTGTACTTGTGTCTTGGTTTGGTTGGGCTGTTGCTTTATGAATTGAGAGCTTTTTGGGTGAGGGATTTGGGTAACACCTGTGCACTGTGTTTGTGCAGTACTTGCCACAGTTTTTGTGTGTGACTAGGGCAGGGTAACATTGGAGTACCAAAAAATATGAGCGCTTCTAATAAGGGTGGAATTTGCCTGGCAGGCTCTAAGCTCCCAGCTTCCCAAAGAGAGTGATGGATTTCCCTTATGGATGGTACTGGTGTGCTCACTTCCCAGAGCTGCTGAATTTCTTTTCTTCTCTGAAAACATTGTTTAATTCTGGAAAAACCACCAAAGGAGACCAGCACTTCTCTCCTCCCTACTTGCTGCTGGGTTGTGAGGATGTCTAACACGGAGCCAGGGGTTGAGCTGGAGAGAAAGGCATTGGCACAGCTGCTGTGGCTGTTGTTGCTGCTCTGTGATGCCACAGCAGATCTTGCAGACCCCCCTGCTGCCGAAGCCACTCTCTGCTGAGGACACTCATAGCTGAGGAGTGAGCTGTCATTCCTCAAGGGTCGAGAGGAAACAATTTGTCTTCCGTGAGTCCAGTGATACTTCCTTTTCATTAATGGATCTCCTGGTGCTGAACATCAAGAATGAGTTTTTAAGAATGAAACGAGCGGTCACGACTGTTCTTTGCTTTAGACGATATTTTAAGTGTTTGTAATGTAATCCGTGGTTCGTGGTCTTAGCAGTAGTTTTCGAGAGTAGCAAAGAGTCAATGGAGAGGTCAATTACACATGCACGGAGAGGAGGAGTTGGGAGAATAAACACAGGAGAAAAATACTGTGTGTTGCAATAAAAATAAGCAAAGTTCTTCTCATGGGCTCTTGAACTCTGTGCTGGGTTTGACGGGCAGCATGAGGTTTGCAGCTGTCATTCTCCAGCCTCTTGATGGGGACAGCTTCGTAACCTGGGAGGTCTTTAAATACAAGCAGCAGATCAAAAGCAAGAGGAGGAATTCAGGCTCTGGGCTTGACTCTGCCCATTAGCTTATGTTACTTCTTTAAACCCTGTTTTCTTTTTTTTTTATTTGGAAGCATGTGAGGGAACTGTGTGCTGCTAGCACCACAACCGTTTCTGCGGTTTGCAGATGTAAATGCAGCGCTCGGCGCTAACAACGCTAACTAAAAGGCTCTGGCTGTGATTTATGGCTGGTACACATGGCAGTGAAACAATATCCCCCCCTGAGCGCCCTGGTATGAGCGGGACGTGCGATGAGTCTGCCCGAGGAACAGGTGCTCACGTATTATTTGGGGGCTCCAAATCTCCTGCGCTGTATGTTTTGTGTAGGGTGAAACTTAATGTTCAGCTGCCGGCTGCCTTTGATGGCCCTGCTGGTTTGCACGGGAGAAGGGGCTGGTGCTGTGAAGGCACAAGAATCTGGATTCTGCTCCTGCAGCTGTACTGGCAGTTTTCCTCTCCATAGTCCAAACCAATTTTATCTCGTGCAGCTTGTCAGTAGTAGCTATTTTCCCCTGCAGACAAGGCAGAGGGATCAATGACTGCTCTAATAGTTATCCTTAGTTTATGTACAGTCCTCTTTTCTAAAAGGGTTAGTGGATTTTATTACCAATGTGCAGCAGAATCTTTTTGACTAGTGCCATCAAACACCAAAATGTTTCTATTCTGCAGCGAACTTCAAAGGGGGAGAAGCAGAACAAAGCTAGGAAGAAGATAAAAACAAACTTGCCAACTATCCAGGATGCTGTAAAGCCTTTATTGATTCTGCTTGGGAAGATCTTCATAATTCTACCAGACCTGGACTCAAAGTAATAAAATCTTTAAAGGAATCTGTCCGATTATATGTTCTCTCTATCCTTGAATTTCATAAGCAGTGTAAACATGGAATTTTACCAGGCTCTAGTCCCAGGAGGAGGCTCTTACATACACAAATAAGAGCAACAATATGAGTGCTTTTCCCTTTTTTTTCCCCCCCTTTGCATGTTGTTTACCATTTAGATTTCATGGACTCGTATATTTTCCTGATTATTATCCAAAAGGAAACCACAGTAATTAGAGAGGTTTTGGTATATACAACATCCTAGCATGTTTCCATAAAAGAGAAAATGATGATGATTTGACTTGGGGTCAAATAATTGTAAACCTCCATCTGACAGTCCTTCCCTTGGAGCTGTGCTCTTTGTGGCAGCACTGTAGTAGCACCCCGGGAGTGGAGAAGATCTCAGACTTCTCTCCGTGATGAATATCACCAGGACATCAGGGACATACTGTTAGTCATTTCAAGATTAGGGAGTCTGGAAAATTGTTTTGGGGGGGTGATTAGTTTTGAGGTTTTTTAAAGAAAAACGTAGAAACACTTTGAGATGTGTGTTTATTTACTCAGGACTCTGTTTCTATTGAGAACATGATCCAACAGTGTGGTTTAAAGTCTTCTGCAAATATTCCTGTGTAGGTTTTGGAGCTGGACTGTTGTTGCTCTGAAGTGCACTTTCATGTCCACGTTGAGAAATGAGGTCTGTGGACTTGCATAGAAAGCAAGCTGCTTTTAGATCTTGTGATGATAAACTGAAAAATGGGGGTTAGAAAACACTCTATGGTATAAACCACTGTGATCCTCTGGTGTGAAGGGGAGAAGTGGTATGGTATGAGTGAAAGATGAGTGTGCTTTTCTTGGAAATAAGAAAGGGCAAGAGACTCAAACTTCTTGGAGAATGTATTGGTTGGACGTAATCCAGTTGTGGCCTTCGAAGAAAGTGAGATGTGCCATCAACTTGCTGAATTCATGGGATGCTTATGCATCCAGGAGTTAACTTCTGTGTAGACAACTTTAACATCCCGAACAATAAACTCGTGGTTTTTGTAAAGTATCTCCCTGAAATGTATGGGTCTGGTCAATCTTGGCCCTTCCTTTGTCTCTTCCTAACCAGCCTTCCTCCAACTCCTTAAGATACAGCTGTCAAAGTAACTTGAAAGGTGTGGTGGGATGTTTGACTAAGCAGCTTCTCTAAAACCAGGACAAGCCTGCAGGACACATCTGTTCAGAGCTCTCCAGGGAGCTTTCGTTGAAGTTAAAGCTGAACATGTGTTGAGAAGAGCTTGGGTGTGGTTGGGTTGGGGTTTTGCTCCACTATGTGGGGTTTTTGGGGGTTGTTTTCTAATGACAAGATACATGTGGTGTGTCCATGTTGTAATTACCCAACAGCTGCTGAGTGCCAGGCGATAAAATGACAGACAAAATGTGGTGCAGATAAATAAAATAGTCTTGTGTGTGGGAGATGAATGAGTAATGATTGGGAAAGACAAGAGACATCTTGGGCTCACCTACATCTTGAGACAGTATGTGCGTCTCCTCCCTTCTCCAAAAGGAGACAGAGGACCTTTGGAGTGTGCAGAGGAGGGTAAAAAGGGTAATGAAATTTATGGCACAGCAAAAAAACTTGCATATTTTCAAGTACCTGCCCAGGAGCAGGAAGAGTCCCCTGGCTGTTTTGGTTGGCATGATTTGGGTTTTCAGCCAGGAAAGAGTGCAAACGCAGCTCCCCCCAGCACAGTTCCTACAGTTTTTTCCTGCCCCCAGGGTAATCACAAGAGTTGGTGCAAGTGCTCAAGAGATGATCTTCTCAACCTGGGAAAAGCATTCTCCCTGTTCCCCACTGTTGGACATGGGTTAATAATAAAGAGGAGACTCATCCCACACATGTTCATGTTTCAACCTCTTGCTAATGCTGTCATGTGCGTCAGCAGAGCTGCCAACAGCAGAGCCGTGTAACACCCTCTTCCCTCAGCCCTGCACTCCCTCGTGCAGCACAGAATCCTGCTCATGGCCGTGGCATGCGATATTAACCACCACGGAGAAAGCTGGATTTGTGGGTTTGGCAGACCATCTGTTAGGATGGCATGTGAGCATTTGCCCGGGCAAATCACTGCACAGCTGGGCAACAGCTTAAAGCAGCACCTTGCTCCCACGCAGGTAGGCAGCACTCAAATAGTGGCTGTCCTCTAGTGAAAACCTCATGTCAGCAACTTTTAAGGTGGTTGTTTTGGGTATTCACTGGATTTTATTTTCACTGAAATAATCCAGTAGTGATTTTCTGATTAGAATTAAGCTTGCTTTTTTTTCCCCCCCAAAATATGTCTATAAGCGGGGTTTTGTTAAAGCTATTTTTTGTGTGGCTGTGCCACCCAAACCAAGTAAATATTATAGTTCTCCAATTGATTTCACTGGAACTATGATGCTGTCCGAAATTACATGAGGGCTTTTTTTGTCGGTTGATTTTTTTAAAATCTTGGTTTCCTCCTATAGAATAAAAAAGTACTGTCTCAAATTCAGTCAGCTGCAGGTGTGATTTCCTGGTCTTAGTTAAAAACCACGTAGCAGGACAAATGGTTGTCTCCTACATTGACCCAGGTTCTGGTCTTGCTTGTCTGCTTGTGAAGGGAAGTCTTTTCATATCAGAATAAGGCAAGAATTTCCAACTGTTAGAAGCACTTATATAAGATACCTGGATACATATAAGACACTTCAGGTTTCTGGACTCCTAAAATCTTGCTAGTATCTTGGAATCAAAAACCCCCTTGTTTGTAAATAGTCTATGTCAATGCTTGGCTCAGAATAATTTGCAATGCGTATTTTACTGGTGCTGTTCAATAACAACAAAATGCCTTTTGTCCTTTTACGTGCTACATTCATCTTTGTAGTTAATGTTGTCCAATTAAATGGGCCAGAGGTGGGCAGACACTGAGCTGAATTCATCTGCCTTAAATGTATCTCTTCCCTGGGTCTGAGACCACGAGAGAGCTGATTAAAAGTCCCTGGCGAGAAGCAGCTCTCCTGGGGACAGGGGACTCTCTAGAGGTTGTCATAGACCCTTTCTTTGGCCTATAAAGGGGTTGGGATGAACAACTCTAATGGAAAACTCTCCTTCAAAGGGAAGTCAAGGCAGGTGAGAGAAATTCCGCACTCGAATCCTTATCAAACATGCTGGAATAGTTTTGCTTTGCTCTGAGGCTCTCATACTGTGGTGCCAAAAATAGTGAACTATCTTCAATTTACTCAAGAATTTAGTTTTTATAACTCCTTTCAGACAGAAACATGCAAACACATTTCATAATTTCCTTTACAATTGTGTGCATCCATCTATGCAAATAAACAGGCTGCTTGAATTATTTAATGTTGGAGTGCTTTGAAAATGTAATGTGCTGTGTAAATGCAAAGTATCAACGATAGAGTCCTATGATTAATAAGACCTTTTATTAAATAAATGCTGGTTCTTGCCAAAATTCCAGAGAGACTTGTGGTAGAGCATGTGTACTTAACAGGTCAGAATGTGAAAGTAATAACACACATTCTCAAATAGAAAACACATGTATTTGTTTTTAAACTTGGATATATTATTTTAAATTCTTAATACCCTCACCCTTCTTTGATTAAAGGGCCATAGACTAAGTGGGGTTTTGTAAGAGATTTTTTTAACAGATGTTCACTGCTGAGAACATTTCAAACTGAAGACAGAACAGATGAAAATCCGTAGAGGAAAATACAATATAAAATTGATCTTTAAACTTGTAAGTCTGTGGGAAGTAATGGGCATCGCTTTCCTTCCCTTAGCAGTTGGTGCTTTGCACTGACTGGGCAGTTGCAGAAATCCATGTACAGCAGTAGCAAGAGCTAAAAATGGGAAAACTGGTCTGTATTAAATAATACTCTGACCATACAAAGAAATTAAGCTGTTTGTGTTAATCCCCATGAATGCCACTTAAGGGAGCAGGTATATAAAATTATACTGAGCCTTAAGTCTCTCTCCTATCTCAGCTGCATCACCTTAAGTGGAAACATTGCTCAGATTGATGGAGCTTGTGTTATCAAGTGCTCCTTTATTAGTGTTAGGCTCAATTCTTGTTTCTGTTCAATTTATCAGCTGTTACTACAAACAGATTAGAAGCAATAGAAGCTTTATCTGACCTGAAAGCCTCAAGATTCGGCCATGAATTATACGGTTTTGTTACACAAACCACTGGGAAAAAATTGAACTAATCAAGGAAATAAATTGCATGGACACTTACAAGTTTGGGCTTTAGAAGAGAGATTACCTTTGCTATTCAGTGAGATGTGTTGTGGTAAATTACTCTGTAGTGCTTTGGGGGGAGGGACGTGGGGATGTGGGGTGGCTTCAGATCCAGGGCTTCAGTGTCCTGAGGTATTTGTTAAGATTCCAAGCATGACGTGAAGGTGCCAAAGAGCCTCCCTTGCTGCCTGCTTCAAAGTGGGTGTTTTGACAATTGCAAAGGAACCTGAGATCAAAATCTGTTGGCGCACAGCTACAGATAACATCAGTAAGCAAACAGAAAAGCAACATTAAAAAAAAAGAAAAACCCCAAACAAAACAAAACAAAAAAAAAAGAAAAAAAGAGAAAAAGAAAACCAAACAAAAAAAACCCTAAAGATGAACCAAACCAAAAAGCCATAAAACTAGAGAATGTGTGGAGAATGTGTAAACTTCAATGTTCCAGGCTCCCTTCTCTCTTTTTATACTCAAAAAAAAAGAAAACCAAACTGAAATGAAGAGAGAAGGGTAGAAAAGCACTTGGAGGGAGAACTTCCTGTGTTTCACTGGTTCAGGACTGTGGGATTCCGGCTCACTCCTTATCGGAGAGACAGGGTAACCAAAAGGGATGGGGCTGGCACAGCTGGCTGCTGCATGTCCCCAGGGGCACTGCTGGGAGCACTGTGATTGCAATGTAGGCTGGAGCAGCATACTGATTTGGAAATCTCCTGCAGATGAGTGTTTAAGGGACAAATGTACACCAACACTGATGGGATAGCTCCTATCTGTTTTGATGGATGAGAGATATTAAGTTTTCCCCATCTTGAACTCCTGTTTTCTGCCTTGCTGTGTGAGAGCGTGAGCGGAGCAGCTGGCAGTCTGCATTGATCTTTAACCATGACAGAGCACAAGGACACGGATGTTTTGTGGCAACTCACCTTTTCTCTCTTTTTACGTTCACTTTGCATGCTAAACTGCTGAGCAGCTGCTAAAAATGGTTAGCACAGGATACGGACATTCTCATTGAACAATGTTTCTCTTAATTAGTTTCTACTTCTAGCTGCTTTTATTCTTCCTTTTGTTTATCATATGGGTTATGTTTATCTATGGATTTAAATAGTGAGCCAAGGAGGTTAGAAGAGTTTGATCTCTGCCGACCTCCTATACTTGTCCAATTGTCTTTAGACTTGGATTTTACTTTATAGCCTAGGGCAAATATAAAACTGGGTTCTGATTCTGGACAACTTTGGCATATCTTCTTTCAAGAAAAATTTGGTCTGCTTATTATCTTGATGCTGTGATTCAGCTATATCTAATCTCTTTTTGTTATATTCTTTCCCCTTTCATATTTTTGTTGCTATTAAATATTAATAGGTGATGTGTTTGGGGGAAGCTTTTTAACTGTGTTGAATTTTTGCATCAGCAGTGCTGGCACTCTGTGGTGCAGGTCTGGAACCAGCGCCTCTGCCCATTTGATATGGGGAGAGTCTGGCTTTAGTTTCCATACAAAAATTTGTGAAAAGCGGGAGGATCATCTTTCATTTCATTTACTGAGGGAAGCATGTTTCACTACAAACCGAGTCTGGAAATAGGAGAATGTAGTTTGTGGAGAAAGAAAATTATCGGGTTTGGTAGAGCGAGGGCTTTCTGCTTGGGAGGCAGTGGCCCTGCTGCTCACTCGCTGCTGAAAAATGGTGACATCTATCAATCCATCAAAGGGCAGAGCACTAAGGTAAACAACAGCCCTAAGCAGGGACATCTGGCTCCCATAAATTAATTGGCCATTTACACAGTGAGGGCTGTTTGCATGTAAAAGAAGGCCTTCCTGCTAACGCCGTCATACGCTTTTGATTCTCCTGGTTCATCCATGAATTAGGATGGCTTGTTTTAGTCAGCTGGGTTTAATTTATTTTACTTTGTCACTCTTGAAATGAAGAGGAACTGGGCGGTCATGAATCATCTGACACTGACACTTTGTCTTTTGATCCTCTGGGATCTTGCTTATATTTTTCTCTTATAATAAGAAACCCAAGAAAAGGGGATGATGAGTCTGTCTGCACGAACGTGAGTTCAGACTCCTCTTCCCCTGAGAAATCTTTGTTTTCCCTCCAGTGCCACTGCTGTTGAGTGTAATTGATGGTGTCATAGGCTGAAGAGGTTTCCTTCTTGCTAGGAATGTTCTGAACAGTCCCCATATGTGAGAGCAGCCGAGGTTCCCTGGACTGATGCTGGCAATGCCTCATGAGTTACTAACTGGGCATGACAAGCTCTGAGGCCTGGGCTTACTCTGGGACAATCAAGAAGTTTTAGTTGACTGGACTCTTGAAGAAGGACGGGTGGAGGGGTGTGGAGATGCTGCTGTTGGGATGGACGGGGCTTTGGAATGCATCCAGTGGAAAGACTGAAGCAAACTCAATCCAGTGTAAGGAATGGATTTATGTTCCTGGGCCTGCGGCCAGGACATGCTGAATGCATCCCAGAAGTGTTGTACTACTTATTTAACATGCCTTTTCCATGGTTAAGAGAAGTTTGCCCTTCAGGGTTGCTCTCCTTGATTCATCCATTAAGTAATGTTGCAGTGGGGGGAAAAAAAAGCTCCTAACATGTTGTTTTAGCTTGAATGAAGTAACCCTTGCTGCCACATGTGGCATTGAGGATTGTCATCCAAATTTTTCAGTCTGTTAAATAGTTGAGGCTTCCTCTCTTCTTCACCCTGAGGTGAAGAACACATGGTCTGGCTTTTCCAGGAGTGTTGTCGAACTGAAATGTTGGGGTTTTTGGTTTGGGTTGGTTGGGTTTTTTTTCAGGCATCTGTCAGCAGTGCTGTGGGGTGGGTGGCTGACCCTTTCTGAAGTTCTCAAGGAGGAGATAATTAATTTTAATCACTCCTGGCATAATTGCTGGAGTGTGTTATCTAGAGAAAAAAAAATCAGAAAGGTATTTTAAAGGGGAAAAAAGGCCATTTAAAACTTTCTGTTTTCATGTTTATATTTCTTTCTGTGTTTTAATGGCAATTATGCTTGGCTTCTGACGGTATCTTCTTCTGTGCATCTCCCACCCCACCACTGTGATGCATTATTAGATGTCCTCCACCACCCATTTCCCTCGTGCTCCTCTCTGGCTCCAGCTGCCTCAGGGCTGGTCAGCTTTGCAGGGGCAGGGACCTGCCTGCAGCACGAGGCTTTCAGGCAGCCCAGGGAGCTCAAAACACCTCCAGGAACTGCAGCCGTGTGAGGGCGGAAGTTCTTTCTCTCACATGAGGTACTAGGTTAGTTATAGCTTTGCAGGTTCAAATGAAGCACCTATAAATGTTTCTGCCAAACTTATCAGTGTATTCAGGTCTGAGTTTCTTCTTTAATTTGCTGTTCAGCAGATGCGATTGAGGGGAGAAAAGAGTAAGTCCTGCTATATGACTGACAACAAAATACACCCTGGAGGGGAAGAATTGCTGCTGGCATATGAAACAAGACGGTCTAGAACTGAGAGGTCTGAGGGGACATGTTTTGCTGCTGCTTTTTCCTTTTGACACTATGCAAAGGTGTATTTTTTTCCTTCTGTTTGGCAATCTCTGCCCCGAGGTACCAGGATTTAAACACGCAGCTGAGTTGTGGTTTGACTGGGCGGATGGACCCTCTGCAAACCTGTGAGTCTGGTAGATGTTGGTTTCAGGATCAGGACCATCTGGAGTGCAATGAAAAGAAATCCGCCATTGCATCCAACCAGTGTATCCAGCTTTTCTTGAAAAAGCACTATGGGAATTTTTATTTGAGCCAGTCTGTAAGCCACTTGAGAGAATACTAAGTAAATATGTACAGTTGGATCAGGCAGGCTTTGTACTAAAGAGGGAATTTATTAGAAAGTATTCAGAGAATAATAAACATCACTGAGAATTCCTGGGTTCCTGCCCATGGATTTATGAGTTTATGCTTTAGCTGAATAAATCTCTGCGCCTTAGTTTTCCCATTAGGAAGCAGTATCATCCCCAGCCTTCTTTCCCTGCTCTTATCATGGAAGTAAAAAATTATTTAACTTTGTTCCTGTAAGCCTTCCATCATCTGTCATTTCATGGGCTTGTCTGATTCCTGTTGAAAGTGGTGTTGATTTATAAGTGGCTGTTACCATCAGGGTAGAGATTTCGGGAGATCCCTGCAAGGTTTGGGATCTCTGTGAGGAGTTGTTCCCCATGCAGTAACCATTTCGCCTTCTGCCTGGATTTGTTTCCCTGAGCTGTAGGTTCCTGTGGTTGCGTTTGAGCACCTGCAGCTCTGAGAGCAGCCGAGGCATATTTTCAATGCAGGCATGTAAAAAGGAATGAGTCTGAAAGCACTGGCACTGCTTGAATGCCATCAGAGAAACCAAAGCCCATTCTTGGGCTTTGTGAATCACCCCGCTATTGTAGATGCTGGTACTGGCACCTCGGTTGTAAAAATTGCTGATTTTTAATACGACTAATTGAGGTCCGCAGCACTGACCCTGGCTACCTCCCAGGAGCATCTCCTCTCCACCGAGGGTTCCCTGCAGGAATGACAAACCACCAACCCTTTTGTACCAAATACAAGCCTCTTTTGGGGGATGTTTTCTGAGGAAAAATGTTCTTCCTTCACCTGCCAAATATAGCTGAAGAGGTCGTTTGTGGCTTCCTGAGCAGTGACAGTTTGAGGTATGGGGATGTGCCAGCCTTGGGAAAGTAAGAGCTGTCTTAGAGCACTTCACTAGGTGAGGCTTGGAGGGAGATTTAAAAAAAAAAAA
>VZTA01004234.1:356275-472882 GCA_013398855.1 Mohoua ochrocephala
TGATGGGAGGCCTGGGTTGGTTTTGTTTTGTCGTTTTTAAGTCAAGATGAAGTTAAGCGGAAACGGGAACTCTTCTCCCCACTTCCCACTAAGCAGAGAAGTTTGTCAGTGTCTGAGCCCACTAGACTTCACACTGTGCTTGTGATTTCTCCAGCCAGTGGTGATGGAAAATCAAGGGTGCGTTCTCTGCTCTTTTCATCTGCTTCAGATAAAGCTTTCCAGGGTGCAAAGTCACCAGGGTCCAACCCGGAAACATGTGATGGGACTCCAGGCATGAGATCTCCAGGATCTGGGAGATGCTCCTTTCAGCGTGGCCTGTCTGCTTCTCCCCTTCCTCCCTCTCCAGCTCCAGGAAGAAACTGCCCTAAAAACTGCTGTATTTCCCAGGTTATTTGTTTTGCTGAAACCTCTTGTTGCAGGCCACCATGACGGTAAATGGAGCAGCGTGTGATTCAGCGGTGTTGAAGGAGGCTTTCCTCTTGTTTTCTTCTCAAGGGGTCCAGGTTGAACCCACTTATCTCCTTTCCTGTGGATTATCAGGAGCTTGTTTGTGTGCTCCCAAGCCCTGTCTCTTGGGCTTCATCTGCTTTCCCTAAAATCTATCAGGCTTTTGAAAGCTGTGAGGCATTGATGACAAAGCACAGGAGCTCTATTTGGGTTTTGATGGGAAAGATACAAGCATCAGGATATTTTTTATGTGTGGGTTGTTTCTGAAGCTCAGAGCAGTGAAGAGTTTTCATTTATGCTTTCAGAAGTTACTTCCAGAAGGAACAATGTAGGTCTTTGTGTGTCTACGTATCAGTTCCCTTAGTGTGTTCCTACTCATATTTCATCAATAAAAGAAACATATTCTAATAATATTTTTCTAGCGATGTTAAATAATGCATTCTCTTCTGAACAAGTTGAAATTTATCCATAAATTTTAAGTAGGCTCTTTGTCGCTCAGGGTTGGCTCGAATATTTCAATCTCTGTCCAGTGCTGTAAAATGTAACAAGCATTTTGAATAAGTAGTTTAGGGCTATTTTTTTAGTCCAGTGTGGATGGTTTTTCAGTACCTCTAGTTTAAAGAATCAAACTGATACTGCTTGCATTTCCTAGGCAGAAACACAGTTTTGATGAATGGCATGCTTTGATAGGAAGAGATTAAAGTATCAAATGCTTGCTTTAATGATGTAGTGAGATGCAGTTTGCAGATATTCCTTATAATTTAGGATTTGATGAAAGTCCTTCTAGGTTTATAGTGCATCCTTATAGTCTCATTTCCCATTATCTTGCTTTGGTAGAGGGACCATAACTTATTAAATGAGGAGCTGAAGTTTAATTTATTATGGGTAACTCTCCTAAAACCTACTTTCATGTACAGATGGGCTGCAGCACTTTTAAGTGACTGTTGGGCAGAATGATCTATTTATTTTTGTTACTGGTTGATAGAGAAGAATTTTTCCCCAGGGATGTAGTACTGCACAACTGACCTATTGCATTAAATAAATTCTCTGCTTTCCTTTGGAGTAAGCAAACCAGTCTATTCCCAGAGCAATTAGGGATGTGTGCCCCTTCCCCTTGCTGTGATTCATACCACATTGGTACAAAGTCTGTAAATAAACAGAGCTGAATTCTTACCTAACTGTTTTACATGGGAACGGTGCTGTTGGGCTGGCTGGGGGTGATATGATCCTTTTGAACTGTTGCAACTGTGCCTGAGAACTGCCTTGACACACTGGCCTCGTGGAAAAGGTTTGGAGATGAGCATTGCAGGCGTTGGGGGCTGGAGAGGTGGTCGCGGCCTTGAGCGGCTGTGAAAAATAATCAAGCAGTAACCGTGGCACGATGGCTTTGAGGAAGAGACGAGTGCCATATCAGTCAGTCTGGGGCTGTCATCACTGGGAAGCTGGGGACAGAAATAAGACACAGCTTCCTCTCAATACTGGTGCTGAGCTGTCACACCACGGTGGCACGGGAATGGGTGAAAATAGAGCAGGATTCGCTCTGTAGCTCAGATGATTAAAGAAGCTCTAATGCTAATTCTTAGCCCTGTTCCAGATTTCCTTTCTAGATTTTACAAACTGCTGTTTGTGGGAAAGCCCAGTTTATCTTGATATCATCTGAACGCTTGACATGAGCACAGATGTTGTCGACAGAAACTCCCTAAGAATTGGCACCAGATCTGCTGCTTTGCCTCTTTATTGTGCCTCCATTCCCTAAGGAGCAGACTCTGGGCCGAAAGGAGCAGTCTGTCCTCCTGTCTCCAGCACACCTGACACATCTCCTGGCACATTCCTTTAGGGATGGTTATCCCCAAACACACTTCTGTTCTCACTGCTGGAGTTTTCCTTTGTTTTAATTCCCTTTGACTTCCCACCTTCTGAGCAGTATTTAAAGCAAGGAATTACACAATAGAGACATGAACAACCTAAGCCCTGTTCCGAACGTGTTTTAATGAAGAACAGAAAATGAGAAGGAAGTAAGGCTACTGCCAAACCCTAATGTATGACATAAGTTCCAGAGAACATCACAAACTCATACATGTAGTCTGAGTCCTTGCACTCAGGCTTAGGGTTTTACGGGAAATTCTACCCCTGCATCGGTGTTTTTAACACGTGATGTCAGAGAGCAGTCTAAAATAGTCATGAAATTGTCCTTCTTTTGCTTCAGATGGTGACAAAATTACTCTTAAAGTGAAAGCCTGTTGAACTTGGATCTGAAATTGGGTATAGTTACACGTAATGTACGTGTTTGGCCTATTAAGCCTTGCCTACAGTCACTGGGACGATATGTGGAAAAACTCTGGGAAAAAAAATTATTTGCACCTTGGTTTTGATTACAAAAACCCACCCTCTTTTCTTATAGCTTTAGGTCTTGCTTATATTGCATAGTAGTTACACTTCATAACAACTTTATAATCCACAACATTGACTTGGCAGAAGTACTTTGCTCATAAAAAGAACACCTCGGCCTACAAGTGCTGGTGTTCCTGAGCCTCAGGGATATTGGTTATTCCAAAACATGCAATGATTTGTCACTCAGTTTTAAACTTATGTACAGATAGAAAATCCTTTCCTAAATGTGTTTTCATGTCTGTCCTGCAAAATGGAAGTGTTGCTCCTTGTTACCAAAAGGGGATTCTCTGAAAATATTTCTGTATGCAGAAACCTGTGTTTTGAATGTAAGTGTGAGGGAAATCCTCCACTTTGCGTCATGGTTATGTAGTTGGAGATCAAAAAAAAAAAAGCACTGTTGATTTTTATGTAATGGATCACTGCTGTAGACAAGTCTAAAGCCTTCAATGAAATGTAATAGCATTAATGTGGAGCTTTTGTTGTTGAAAAGCAGGTTTTGATTCCAAAATAGATGCCCCACTGACTCGTCCCATAGAGGCCAGTAGAAATCCCACCAGAATCACACTGAAGTGTCCAGTGCCAAAACCTGCTGTAGTGTTTGGCTCTTATGGGCAGGAAAGCAGAATATTGTGTGGAATATAGACGGTAAACAGCTCTCAATCCTAGCTGTGTGCTTTTACTAGTTTTATCTATTTTCTGTGTCAAAATCTGGTGTTGTCAGAGTTCTCTGGTTTTCTGTCTGTGACAAGGCAAGACCCACACCTTTGGAGTGTTGGAAGGACATGGAGTCATTCATTGTGATCATTTTCCAAATGAATTATTTGCTGGTTTTATAGTAAAATGCAACAGCTTGTGAGAAACTTGTGCCCTGTCCAAGGATAGCTGGATCTTTCTCAGTTACATGTATAGCCTCGAGTTTTCTGCAATTACTAAAAGCAGCTATTGGGCAACTGAGGAGTAAATGAAGTCCATTCCTTATGCCTGTATCCTTTCATTAGTAGCAGCAGCATTTAATTAAGAACTGCAGAGCCTGAGATAGTAACCCAAACTCTAGGAAGATATGCCTCGTCCTAAACAAATTGGTATTTACCAATTTAAAAACAATTCTAAGAGGTATAGGCACAAAATGTCTTGCTGAAGGCTACAGCATTGTAACCTTGAGCAAGTTGCTACTGAAGGGCAGCAGTGAGTAAACCCAAACCTCTGGGAACGTGGTCGGGTCTTCTGCCCCATGGGTTAGGCTCATGGAATCTTAGAAGATCCTGAGTTGGAAATGACCCGTAAGGATCATCACATCCAAGTCCTGGCTCACCACAGGCTGACCCCAGAAGTCGTTCCACGTGTCTGAGAGCGTTGTCCACAAGCTTCTTGAACTCTGCTCTTTGTTTCAGACCCCTCCCAATGGCTTTCTTTTGTTCTGCCTCCTCGGAGTTCTGATTTTACTGACTTTCTCTTCATGTGTGTTGCTTTAAACCGATAACTGTGCTCTGCTGAAACATTTCTGAACTGTGCAGGAATTGATTGATCTGAGCACTGGAATGGTGCCATTGACAGAAGAATATGTGTGCATGTCTGTTTTCATCAGTATAGAAAAAATAGTAGTCATTAATCATTGGGGTTTTTTCCAATAAAGATTTTATTTTAAGACACGTCAAATATCTCTTGGAGCCCAGGAGAGGTTTGTTCTGAGTCAGCTGAAAAATAAGATCCTAAATACCAGTAGGAGATTTTTCTAATCAGATTTTCTGATCATATGTGATCGTAGCACGCTAAAATGGAGCTCTTTGAAATATGGGCTGTTTCTTGGATTAGGGCAATTATAGAGCAGAGGAAAACTTAAGCTAGTGGAAAAATAAATTTATACTTGACAATTTACATACTGATGTCCAGAAACAATAAGATGTACTTGATGTGCAAATAAACGGATTCTCCCCTCTGATGAATTTGAGTGGCATAGCTCCAAGAACAATAGTTCTCCAGCAAGGACATTTTCAGGAAAAAAAGCCTGGGTGTACTATTTGTTTTCCTTTTCATGCATAGAGAATGTACAATTTGGGGAATTACAAGGGTCTTTCCAGGAGCGGTGCCAATAAATGGACCTTGGTGGTGGTGTTGTCTTTGGCAGTTCACCAGGAAGTAATTCTGAATTAGTTTTGAAGGTCCTGTTTCTAAGAAGTCCAGCAGACCAAGGTCAGGGTTGAAACAACCCAGCAAGGCAGGATAAAAAGGACATTTTGTATCTGAAATGATGCCTGGTTTAGTGTTTTAATCTTACTTTGTGTGGAGCTGTGCTGGCTGTGCCCAGGCACCTGTGTGAGCAAGATAGTGCTTGTGTGGGCTGGTGGAAAAGGATGCAGCAGAAGTCCTTGGCACAACTCCTTTTAAGGAAAATGTGATAGTTCGTGCAGTATTGTTGAAAGGTTGTTGGGGAACACTAAATTTTTTGTGACTCGAATGTCTTGGATATAATAGTCTGATTTAAAGAAGAAATGGTCTGATTGAAGAATTAATCGACAGGAAATGGTGGTTGGTGTAAACAGTGGTTATTTCTTCTTTGGCCGTGTAACTCATGGGCACAAAACCACTCCATGAGCGCTCTGCTCCCGACTGTCCGGCAGGAGGAGGGGAGCTGGACCAGCAGCCTTGGCTGCTCAGCAGCAGCAGAGCATCCTGAGGGACAGTGATGGGTGCCCACAGATTTAGCACCTTCTTTTCTTCCTCTGGTTCCCCAGGGTCTAATCCTGCAAATGCCAACGGGGAGTAGAGAGCAGGAAGCTGTGGAAGGGAAGGAATCCTGGAGTGGGCTTTTGGGGCTCACCAGGAAGAGCTTCTGGTGGGAAACCACATGATCTTTGAGTTCTCCATCACTGGGTGTTTGTGGAGGTAATTTTTTTCCCCCCCACTTTCCATGAAAGGAAGGAAGGAAGAACACAGGCTGTAGCTTTGAATTCATGGCTGATGAATTCAGTTACCATGTTTTCAATCCACTACCATCCTCCTCTCTGAGTAGATCTGCATTATATTGCAAAGTGTTTCTCTTGCATACGCATATGTGACTTTTTTAATATATAGAGTGGATGCAATGTATCTCTGTGTGTGTGCAAATGAGTGGCATCCTCATATTAAAAATATAATCACCTTTCCAGAAACTAAAAACATTCTTTTCCTGCTTTTTTGCTGCTTATTTAGTGCAAAAGAGGTGAGAAAGGTGGAGTGCAGGTGCCTGTAGGGGAGTGCTGGCCACAGCCCCAGCTCCACGTGCTCCATCGTGCGAGGGAACTGCGCTGTCCTCGTGACCCTCCCTGCAGCTGGGGATGCTCCGTGCACGTCCTGGGGCTGCAGATCTGCTTGCGTGATCCCAGCCCACGTTTCATGTTTGGAACGACCGTAAATCCTGCAATGTGACAGCCTCTTCCATGGAATACTGCGCTGCTTAAATGCCGAAGTCATTTCGATTTACTTCTTAACGAAGTCATACGTGGCGTTGAATACTACGTGTGTAGTTTACCAAGAGGTCCTTCCAGGCTTTTTTTAATCTTGCCACAAAGTATCACGGCTGTGGAATGGCTTGTGTTTGGTCTGTGGTTTCGCAAATAGGCTCTGAGACCCGGGTTTGAAAGGCAACAACAACGAAAACCTCAGAACTTCGAAACATATCCCTAGCTCTATTTTGGGACCCAGCGGTACAAAGGAGCGGGAAGGAGCAGGAGCCAAGGTCTGCTCTTGGTTACCCTGCTGAAGGAGGGAGTTATTTCAAGCTGTCATCCAACCAAAGCGTCTCACAGCAGCAACACCAGCACAAGTAGCGTTTGCAGCGCTGCGTGGTGAAATGGGCTGGGAATTGACTTGGTTGCTGAAAATAGAATGTGGAAATGGCTCTTCTGAGCCTGGGCCAGGGCCTGGTTGGATACCACTGGCGCTGTCACCCAAGGAAATGCTTCTTGTCTTGCACACTGCAGTAATTGCAGCAGCCCTTTTACCACATAGAGTAACCAGGGCTGTATGTCACCGAATGTTTGTTTTCTAGACAAAAAACAGAACCTCGAGCCTGCTGCTGTGAAAAAAAGGGCAAGGGTATACATTTTGCAACACAGAGGGCTTGCTGGGGTGGGCTCTTGGTCCAGTTCTGCTCACAGGTGCAAGTGCTCAGTGCTGGGCTGCTGCTCAGCTGTGCCAATGGGACTGGGGTTCTTGAGGTTCTTGAGGTTCACTCGAGTTACCCAGGACAGGTCAGTTCAGAAGTAGCATCTGGTTTTCAGCTGAACTTTACTTGGATTTTCAAGCTGACAAGGGCACGGGGAAGCTCACCACAATCTGCCCTGAGCCCTGTGGTGAATCGATGGCTTATTTTTGTTATCAAATGGTCCCGGGCCCTTCTAGGTTAGTAGTCATTGCTAGAGCTGTGTTAACTTTGTAAAATACACAGATGTCCTTCACCTTAATAAGTCAATAATTCCCATATTATTTGGAAATGCAGAGAGTAGAATCCAGGTGAATTTCGATGTTGTTGGAGTATTGCATTTATAATTACTCAATTTGATCTCCTTAAAGCACAATGTGTTCATGTTTCATGTGGTATGTGAAATATTGCCTGGACAGTGAAACCCAATGACCCAAGGGATGAGCTTTTCCTTATCTGCTGTATCTAAGGCAAGTTTATCTCAGAAACACCATCTGAATGCAGATCTGACTCTTGCATGGAGGATTTGGGAGCTGTTTTGGTTTTTTAATTGATAAAAGCTTATTGTTAGCGCTGGGGTATCCTGTGTTAAGAGGCACGCTTTTTGTGGTTTTCCTCTTGGAAATGTTCCCATGTTGACTGAAAGCACAGACACGCTGCTGTCTATTTGGGCCTTTCCAGCTCATGCAGCAGGAGGCTGTGCCATGGTGCTGCAGCTCTGGAAAAGGGATCCAAAGACCTCAGAGATGCAAATAGAATCCCAGAGTGATTTGGGTTGGAAGGGACCGTAAAGATCATCCAGTTTCATCTGCCCCTACCATGGGCAGGGACACCTTCTGCTAGACCAGGCTCTCCAAGCCCCATCCAGCCTGGCCTTGAACTCTTGCAGGGATGGGGCAGCCACAGCCTCTCTGGACAACCTGTGCCAGTGTCTCACCATCCTTACAGTAAAGAATTTCTTTCTAGTGTCCCACCTAACCCTGCCCTCTCTGTTTGAAGCCCTTTCTACTTCTCCTGTCACTCCAGGCCCCTGTCCAAAGTCCCTCTCCATCTCTCTTGGAGTCCCTTTAGGTACTGGAAGGGGCTCTAGGGTCTCCCTGCAGCCTTCTCTTCTCTTCCAGGCTAAACAGGCCCAGGTCTCTCAGCCTGCCCCATAGCAGAGCTGCTCCAGCTCTCTGAGCATCTTCATGACCTGCTCTGATCTCTCTCCAACAGATTCATGTCCTTTTAATGTTGGTGGCCCCAGCCCTGGATGCAGTACTCCACACTTTGCTTTAGTGGCAAGCAGAGGTGTCCGGGCTCTGTCAGATCTTACAGGGAAGAGGAGTTTTGCCAAGACAAGCTGTGTATCTGCTCCCCAGCTGCTCTGGGACTCTCACCTTACCAAAAGGTGCCGTTGAGGATGGGGAAACACAGCTCAAGTCATGTCCAGAAATGGAGTGAGCAGTAGCAGGGGGAGAAAACCCAAGCAATGGTGTGTTATGGTTTTCTGCAGCACGTGGCAGTTTGGGGTCTGGGTGCAGGGATGTGCCTGTCTCTGGTGCGGGCTGCCGGTGCTGCTGCATGGCAAAGCCAGGGCTGAGCTGTGCTGTGCATCTCCCCCAACTTACAGAAATCAGATCAGTCACACATGGGTGTTTAGGTTGCTCTGCAGTTGGTTTATTGCTTTCACATGCTGCTTTCATAATACCTTATAGCCTTATTCCTTTTTTTTTTTAGGGGAGAGAAAAAATAGAGGAACAAATCCAAAACTAAAATTAGTCATTTGAGAGTCCAAGTTTGGTTTTCATTTGTTTGCAGATAGGATGAGTTTGAGTTGGGGGAGGTTTGCTGAGGGGAGGGGACTGCAAAGATGAGTTGTGGGGCTGAGGCATTGCTGTCTCTCCTCCCTCACAGTCAGCATAGTCCTTCTGCAGTCACACACTAATGAAACACCAAGGTCTTGATGTTTTATTAGCATTTTCCTCCCCTAGCTCTTCTCTCTTGTGGCATTTATGTGGTGGAGATGAGTTATGGCCAAGCCACCCTCAGCAGCACTCACAAGTACCTTGATGCTCGGTACCGGGGTTGCTGATCTTCTCCTGGGGCTCCTGCTGCTCCATCACTGCTTCATGCTGGAGTGACTGGTGGGACAGGCTCCAAAAAAAATTAGAGCGAGTCAGATGTGACCCAGCTGTCATCCCCCATTGCCTTCCTGGTGCTGGTGTGTTTTAGTGGGTATTTCTGCTCTTTAGTCAACGGCACGTCTGTCATCGCTGTCCCGCTGGCACTCAGAAATCACATGCTCTCCAGTCTCTTGGGACTGACGTGAAAATGCTGCTGGTCTTGGGCGAGACACTGACGGTTTGGTGCGTGCCAGGGTAGTCGCTGTGTGTTCCAGCGTGAGCTGCAGCCCTGCCTTTGATGGGGTTCCCACTCCCAGGCACCCTTTCCTGCCACCATGACACGAACCCTCATCCTGACTCAAAACCAATGCTTTTTTTTTGTTTCTTAACCTTCTCACGAAGTTTTCTCTGCAATTATAAAACTTTTTTGCAGAGCCTGGCTTCTACATCTCTCCTACTGATGGGCATGTTGGCCAGACTGATTGACATCTCCTCCCTGGCAGCAGGCTTGGGGCCAGGCACTCATTAACTTCAATCTCTATTGAATAGTGAAAAAATAAAGTTGTTTCCAACATGTCCAGGCCCCTTATCAATCACGTGGAGGTAAAATGCATGGTGCCTATTGCTGTTCTTTAATTCTGTGCTTCCCCCACCATTCCTCTCACAGTCTCCATGTGAGGATGGGCTCCATCCAGAATCCCAGGGCTGGGCTGGGCTGCACAGAGGAGGCACAGGGCACCCTGCCCACATTTCCTGCTGGGGGATATCTCTGCTTAAGAGATTGTTTGGTGTTGGTCCTGCTATGGTCTAAGCAAACCTGCTGGTGGTGCATAATAATAAATCTCCTTGATCGCCCTAATCTTGCCTCACTTCTGGTTTCTCCTGTGCAGGATCATGCCCTCTCACAAAGCCCTTTAGGTGATTTTAAAAATAGTGAGAAATTGCTTTACTGTTTATCCCCATGGGAGCTTACGTGGTGATCTCATTCCTTTTCCTGATGGGATGTTTCTCCTGGCTGCCAACCTGAACTTTTATGTTCTCCATTTTCCTAGGGCCCAGGTAGCAGCATGCACTGGATCATGGCTGTCTTCTTTGTGCCTCTTCTTGGTCAGTTTACTCCAAGGCCTTTTTAAGGTTTCATTTAGCTACCTCTTAATCTTTCTTTTTTTTTTTTTTTTCTGTATGAAGATAATATCGTCGTTGCAGAAGAATTGAACTCATTGCCACCTTGGTTTCTGGTGGGAACACACCAAAATGAGAGAGCTTTCGTCAGTGTCTGCAACCTTGTAACACTGCAACCTTTGTCTAATATATAGAAGTTTTTATTCATGTTTTCCTGGTGGAGTTACTGCTTCTCTGATTTTCTTCTCCTTTTGAAGAAGTCGCTAGGAATGATGATGTTGGTCTTACCTGGCAATAACCGTAGCACAGGGCTGTGATGTGTTAACTTGCATCCTGTCTGTGATAAAAACTCATCCTGCTGCGCTTTTATGGTGTATCAATTCAAGCATCAGCTATGTTCATATTTTCTTTTAAACCTTGATAAATCTCCTTGTATAAAATCTAATTTAAGATTTACAAGGAGAGATTTAAAACAGGAAAAACATCTGAGTGTAAGCTGAACAAAAATCCTATTAATGATGTGTTATTGAATTTGACGTCAGTCAAGTGGTTATAAAACACGTTATAATGGAAGTGCGCTGAGAACAAAATTGCTCACTACTTTTTGGCTCTGGTGATTTAGTTCTTCATTGTGAACGTAACTTTATAATATTGAGTTTGTACATATTTTTATAGAATTTTCTTTTTAAGTGCTGTAGAGCATCTTATAGGATCCTTACTGATCACTTTTAACCCTTTCAGTAATGTTCCTGATAGAAATTTCAGGAGAACAGGCTCTGTTGTGTTTGCTGTAAGTTGTTTCTGATGATGTTTTGTTGAGACATAGAACACATGTCCAAGAGCTGCATGAGTGCCCTTTGGGTGGAAACAGGCTCCACTGTGAGTTTACAAAAATTGATCGTGCCTGGGCAGAGAGAGGAGGGAGAAAACACACTACATATCCTCCTTCCTCCCACCCCCTTTTCCTCTTTGGCATCAAATAAAACAATGTCTCATATGGTAGAGTACACTGTTCCTGATGAGTTTACTGTCTCCATACCACCCAGGATGGGTCTGGTTCTTATTGTGTGTACTTGCACACACAGTGTGGAAAAACAGACTCCTTTGCTGAAAAACACAGACTTCAAAGCATAGTTAATTGGTAATTATTCACCTATTACCTCAGGGTAGGAGCCTGCAGGTTGGACGTAATTTTCTTCAAGGTGGGTTCGTGCAGCTTGGGATAGAAAAGGAGACGATGAACTCCTTCCTCCTTCAGTGAAGAGTCCAGCTGTGGACTAGAGTTGAGAGCACTTGTGTTTGGTTTCTACCCCAAGACCAGCGCCAACGAAGCTTGACAAACTGATGTCTCTGTGTCTCCTATCTATAAAGTGCAGAAATTCTTTGTCAGCCTCAGGGTAATTACTGAAATGTGTGGAGTTAGTTCATGGCTGTGGTCTCACTCTGGTACAAAAGCAGGGGAAGGACCTTTGGATGAAGTATCTTCAGAGAGAAAAGTTGCTTCACCCTCAGCCCTGCTGGATCTACATAAGGTGGCAAAACCAAGGCAGAGAAGTCAGGCATTTTACCTCTAGCAAGTTGGAAACTGTCGTTTGTTAGTGCTTCCTCCAGGCTCAGAAGCCCAGTAATAACAGCTCTGGATTGGCTTGGGTTCAGCCTGAAAGCTCTGGCCAAGTTGTGACAGCACATCGCCTCCTCAAAGGCAAGAAAGATAGATGTGCGTGGAAAACGTCCCAGTTGTGGGCTTGCTTGGCATAGTTCACCAGAAATCACCTAAAGTAAATTCTGTGTTTAAAAAAGAGTAAATTTTTTTCTCTCGTGCACTTCTGGATGACGGTTTTGTGACTCAGGAGATGCAAAACCAGGTCTGTGATGGACAGGACAGCTTGGTAGGGCTTTTAGCCCTACCTTTGAATCCAAGATGTTGTAACACTGAAGAGTCAAAGTGTGCTGTAAATAACTGGGATGAGGGAACGAGCAGGATGTGAGTATTTTTCCCTCTGAAGAAACTTTAACTTTTGCTCAGAGCAGCTAACCTAGGAATACAGTCATCTCTGTGCAAAACATTACAACAGTGTAATTTTCACTTTCAGGGAATTTGTTGTCCAGAAACTCTACTCCACATAGTGCTAAAATTGTTTGAAAGTGCAAGTAACCCATCTGAGTCTGAGATTCACTGTTGTACTTGTGAGAACATGAACCACAGCAGGTATTTGTGGGATTTATAGGGATCTTTTACAATGGGCTTATAACTGGTTCTAGATTTGTGTTTGGAACCAAACTGTTGGGAGAGTCTCACCGTGAGACTTGCAACACTTGGATAAAACATTAAGCCCATGTTAAGTGGTTTTTCCAGCTAAATTAAAGATTGTTGTGGCATACTTTCAAAAGACAGGGAAGCACCTCTCCATCCCGTTTTCACATTGGGAGGCTCCCCCGCAGCGTGCTGTGAGCTCCAAGGCTGGACAGGAGCCCTTGCCAGCACATAATAACAGCTCTGTCCGCCCACGCCGCCAGGGAGAGCCGGCACTGGCACCGCTCGCGTGCGAGGGGAAGCACAACTATGCAGAACAAAACAGCTGAACAGCCCACATAAACCTTGTAGACGCCAATATACTTCATCAGCCAATGTTTTCACGAGGATTAGGCCGGGTTGTTTGATAAAGCATATACAAGAACCATTGTGTGTTATCGCCTGGCACAGCCGGGCCGGTGCACAGGAGCACTGATGTGCTAATGTGCAATGAAAGGCAGCTGCGGTGACTCTTCAGATGCCTGAGGATCTGATGACAAGTGTGCTCACTCAGACCCCTCCAATAAAGTCACTCGTGGGTTGTGGTATTGCCTCTGTGGGCAGTGCAGTTGGATGGGGCCATGGCTGGCAGATGGACTGGCCACAGCTGATGGGAAACCCTACAAGGGCTCCAGCATGGAGTGCAGAAGAAATGAGAGACATGGGCAGAAACTGTTGAATAAACAGAGATTATGCTTAAGATATTTTTCTTTCATTTTGATTTATGGCAGCTGCACAGCTAAATCTACATAAGTTAATCTTGCCTTAACAGAGTTGTTTATCCCGTGAGAGAAGGTGGTGCCAGGGGAGGGATGGGGTGTGACAGCGCAGGGACTCCAGGCTGGGAACGTTTCTTGCTTTTCGTGAACTTTGGGGTGTTTGCTCCACTGTTGGGGGTGGTGGTGTAAAAAGTTTGCTGTTCAAAGCATGGAAGCCCTGTCCCAGATCTACAAGTGCTGTCTTGGAAAGGATGAGAGAGGAAAGGGCTTGATGTGAGCAACATGCTCCCTGCTGCAGCGGCTTGTGTGGGGTGCACCCAAGAGTATTAGTGGCTTTTCGTATCGGCCTGGTCAGACCTTTTGTGTGGGTTTTAATGCTAGTTCCTGGCTAGATACAAGGATTTGTAGGCATGTGCCAAAAGGAAAACCTAAAAATTATTTCCCCAACTGCAGATTAAACCAAAAAAGTTTTGGTTTGGGTTTTGGTCACAGCAAAATCCGAGCTTCAGCTGTACATCTCTGATGCATCTCATGTGCTGAGCTCCTTCCTCCTGGGCTGAGCAAATCCAGACTGACATCTACAAGCAGGTCGCCCAGGGTTGTCCTTTCCCGGCCAGGTGTTTTCGGTGTAGCGGAAATGAGGAGCTGGAGTGTTGGGAAGCAGCTGTAGGAATTAGCTCTCTGAAGCAGTAAATCCATAGCCCTGCTACTTATGAGTACTGCAGGGAGGATTTTCACTCTGCTTTGAGCCACTGGCTTTGCTAGTGAGGGACATAAAGCTTAGCAACTCTCCTCAGCTGTGGTTTGAACTCTCAAATGAAAAAACAGCTTATTTGAATTTTTTTTTTAACACTGCTCTTAACATACCCTTTCCAAGAACAAAAATCTGCCTCCTTTGAAAATGACACTGGGGTATTGCATCTGCTGCACAAACACAGTAATAAATTCCATATTTAGGTCTCAGCACAAACCCATGGGCTGTTGTGTTTTCTTCTTTCCCGTGTTTCAAATATCTGTGTGCTCCACCATGGTGTGTCTAGTCCCACTTAAAAGCTTTAATGGTGTCTCTGGGAGAAATGTGGAATGATTTTTGCTTTGTAATGAGGTTTAAACCCATGCACCAAAGTTATTTAGTGTTAAATATTGAGGAGGAAGATAATACTACATGAAGAACGACCAAAGCTTGTGCTACAGGGGGAAAGGGAAGGTGTTACTGGTTAAAAAGAAAAGGGTGAAACTTTGATCTTTCCAAACAGTTCCTGATGGTGCAAATCATCAGGGCTACTGAGTTACACACACGCATTCCCTAACCCCGAGTTATTGGGAGTGTGATGGCCGATGTGTGCCGGCAGCTGAGCGGCACAGCCTGTGAAATGAGACCCGAGCTCTGAGAAGCATCTGGAGACTTGAAAAATCAGATGGGTGAAACTGGACCCCCGAGAGTGTCGCACTGAGGCTGCAGGACTCTGGGCAGCACTGCCTGCGCAGCTTCTTGGCTCAGTATTAAACAGCAAAGCAGCCTCTGAAGGGAAAATACTCAAGGGATGCTCATATTGATTTTGAAAGTATTAGTCACTATGAGAAAGGGAGCAACTTCCACATTGAGATAAATGCTATGCAGACGGGAAGTTCTGTGTTGACAGCAGATAAAATTATCTCTTCAGATTACTTTCTAGCTGACTCTTTCAATCACTGCAGTGCTCTTTTAAACTGAGCAGTTACAAACTCCAAATTATTGTTCCTTTACAGGATTCTTCACTCTAATGTGCCATTTCCTTGGGCTCGGAAAGTTTTCTTCTTTAGACTCAGCAGTAGGAGGCAATAAGGATTTTTGAGAAGAAAGGACTGTGGTGGATCCCCTGATAATAAGGGTTTGCTGCCAGTAACTTGCTGCTTCTGAACTCCTTCGACTTGGGACAGAAGTTCATTTCTGGTCTGGCTGGGAAACCAGGCAGGTCATTCCCACACATGAGCGCACTCTGCTACGCTTTTCAGGCGTGATGTCTGTCATTGACATGGCCAATGGGGGAATTTTCTATATTTCTTGTTAGCAGCAAACAGAAAGCCTCCCATTCCTTTGGAAGTGGATTTGGGGAGCACGTGGCAGTACGGTGGGCTGGGGACAATGGCAGGGTCCCATGGCTGGGATGTGGAGCTGGGGGTTTGGAGACCTGGGTTAATTTCTGGCTGTGTGATCGGTCACAAAGTGTAGGTTATGGTATCTCTGTGAATCCACTGCTGTCTGAGGGTAAAAAAAAAAAAAATCACATAAACGCTCCACTGTGAGGGCTCCACTTCCACAAGGGCACACGAAGATCCTCATTAGAGTTACAAGTGGTAATTAATGCTTAAATTCACCACTCACCTGAAGTTGCAATTGCCTACTAATGTTGCAAGCGGCCTTCCCTGCTTTTGAGTAACCTGTGCCATAAAGCCTAAACCAGAATGTGCTAAGGCAGGCATCGTTCGCAATCTGTTCTTAATCCTAACCCAGGGCAAGAGAACCTCTGCTGGAAATGAGTCTTCAAGTAATCGTGGCAGTTTGGCAAAAGAGGGAGAACGTGTTAAATCTCGCATTACACAACCTGCCATTCTCCTTACTGAATCATCCACTACTGTAGTCACTTCTTGGAAAGGAAGCTGCTATTTTTCTTCTCTGGGTGCTTAGCAGAGGTTCAAATACTACCAATATTATGGAAACTTTTTTTTTCCTGTGTGACTCCTGGTATTTCACAAGCAGCACCAGTTTGCTCATGAGACTGCTCTTATTAGGGCCATTACCTTGGATAATAATGAATGTTTTGGGTTCCTTGGGTTGTAACTGGATGTAAGTGCAGTTACAGGACGGAATTCCTCATTTGTCTTTATGTAGAAACAACTGAATCTTTTAAACTTCACTGGTCCCAAAGTACAGGGTTAGTACCTAGGTTAAATATGATCTCTTGTGGAGAAAATTTGGGTTTATGGTGTCATTTGAAACTTGCAAGAGACCAAAAGACTCTTCAAAACCGATAGTTGAAAACCCAAAGAAAAACATAATTCTGCAGTGGTTTATTCCCATCAGGGCACTGAGATATTTCATGTCTGGCTTGTGCACTCTATTTTTGTTTTACAGACAACAGAGTATCAACCACGATCAATATGTAAGGCTGGAAGTGTGGTAAAAGGCTGATGGATTAGTGCTTCCCTTCTCCTTTTGAAGCCTTAGAGATTGGAATATTGAAAGCACAGAAAACAGTGTCTTGTAGGACAGCGTTGGGAGTTGGAAAGTCTTTCTAGGGATGAAAGGTCAAAAGCTGGTGTTCCGAGGCAGGGCATCAGGGTAAGTGTCATACAGACATTGTTAAGAAGCCTCCACAACTTCAAAGCCCAGACAACTGGGTGTTTGTGCCAGAGGGTCACTTCCTCTATGAATTGCTAAGATGCACTAAGAAACCCTTTGGAGAAATTCATGGTACAGTGCCAGAGGTTTAATACTCATAGGGTCATCTTTGTTGTTTGGTTTGGTTTTTTTCCTCCTTACAAAAATATTTTGGGAAGAGAAATACTGCTTTTCAGGATCTTGTTTTTACTTGAGTTTTTGCGACCCCTGGTAATACCTTGCAAGTCTTTATTCTTTCATGTGGAGATAGTGTTAGATTTGTTTATTTTATAATCACATCTCATTGGAATGTTTTATTCCCCATTTGTAATTAAATCTTGCATTTGTTTCTTAGCTCATTCCTTACCCTGGTGCCTGTGCATAGGCCTGTGTGACGGGGGACAGCAGAGTGGGAGGAGGGAAGGAAGGGCAGAGAGTGGGTAATTTTCTCTATTGGCCTCTGTCATGGTCCTGGAGGGCAGCTGGGGAAGGGGTCTGGGAGGAGCCTTGCCTTGGATGTACCAATATCATGGATGTTTGTGTCAGAGACCAGGTTTTTCACCAGCTTTGCCTCTTGCTTTCTGTGTCGGGGCCGGTCCAGCCAGCGTCACTGCAGAAGGTATTCCCTGTTTGATTATCGTTTGAGCAGCAGCAGCTATTTGAATTCCCAGCCTAGCAGTGGAGAGAACAGAACCAGTTCTTATTTCTCAGTAAGTGGGAGTTGGGAGCAATAAAACCAGGCCTGTTGTTTAAGGGCTTGGCTTAGCCCAACTGGTATTTATGACTGCAGACAACGGCATTGCTTGTTGAGGGTGCTTATTTTAGACTAACATTTTTGTGGGGATAAATTGTCTTTGTCCCTTCTGCCCCCACTTAGATGCTTGCTGATAATGTGATTTCAATAGCTGGCATGCCATGGCATGGCTTGTGGGCATGAGCAAGTGCACGAGCCTATCTTGCACTGCTTTGGGCAGCTCTGGGGAAAGCACCCACACCTGCTGTTCCCATGGTACCTGTAATTCTGGAGTGTGAAAAAGCAGCTCAAAAATAAACTGTCACCGAGGAGAAAGCCCAATTCCTCCTATCCCACTCTAGCCTTGAAAGTTTGCTGCATTTGCCAGCTACTAGGCTTGTTTTATGAGCAGTTCATAGATCTGATGAATTCCTTTTAGAAATCTCACATTCATCTGCACTTGTGCAGCTTTCCAAGAACTGTCATGTTGGCAGATTCTCTGAGAGTTGTTCAGATTTAAGCTAGACCAAGCTTGCAGGAGGATGTTATTTCCTACAAGAGCTGTGCAAGCAGATTTGAAACTAGTTTAAATTCTGAAAAAAAGTTAAAGAAATCCACCTGTCCCTGGAAAAGGGAGAAATATAAACCCCTTTGCCAGTAGCCTCCTTATTTGGTGTTTTGTGCTTCCCCGTGGTTCAATTTAGACCAGAAAATGCTTTCTTTATAGGGCAAACAGTTCCTGATGTAATTTTGGTTAAGTGTCTTGCAGCTCACCAGGATGCAGCCACTGAAACACAGAGCTGCAATGAGTTTCTGTGAGGGGGAAATTGGCTGTCTTCTCCTTTCCCCATTGCAGTGGATCGGTGTGACCTGCTTCACAGGGCCCGTGGGCAGTGCTCCCATAGGATCAGTTCTCCGGCCTTCTCCTTCAAAGGGTGGCGGGATGGCTGTAACCCTGATTACTGAAATGTTTGCTCTCTGTCCTCCACGTGAGCCTATCCAGATACTCCTTCAGCACTGCTCAGGTCTGTGTAAGAACAGAAAACCAGTTCCCTGCGTGGCCTGAAGCTGGTGGGCTGCCGTGCAGCCTGGGAGAGGATCTGCCTTTCACTGCTTGCTTTAAACTGGAACTTGAGTGAATTACGTGGTTTTCTGAACCTCTTTCTAAATTTAAGAGCAGCTCTAGAGTGCACAATGTTTCAGTAGCTTCATGAGAGAGAAATCAACCTTTTTGCAAATAAGTCAAAACCTTTTGTGTGTGGTGTGGTTCTGTTCTATCTTAAATGGGCCATTTTAAGTCTGTTGGTGAGACAGAAATCATTTCAAGATTGATGGTAAGTCTTGCCCCTGCAGGGAGTATCAGAAGCAGTTACCATTCTGCATACAGTGTAAACAAAAGGATGATCATTAGCCATAATTAGATTTTTATGGGTTTGTAAGATGACTCATGCCCCCTGGAACTTTTGCGCAGCGACCTAAAGACATGCCAAGGTTTAGAAAAGCGTGATTGCTCTTTGGCTTTTAAAAATACCGAGCTTGGATGTACAGCTGTTGTGTGTCCCTAATAATAATAAGACAACTATGTCGTAACTTTTACTCATTCCTTCTTCCAGCAAACTTTCCATGGGATTGAGTAAGAGCCGCAGGATATAGTTTGTGGACACTGGCTGTTAATATTAGATTGGAAAGCCAGTGGCAAAAATAGCCAAACTCTGATGTTTCCTCAATTTTGGGGGATGCCAAAGATAGCAGGCTTCTGAGAGGCCAGCGAATCCCAGTCCAAGCTTTGAAGTGATAAAAATATCAACTGTAACAGCAAGTCTTGGCCTTTTGGAAGACCTGAACCATGTGGTATGTTGTGGTTGAGGAGCAAGACATTCTGTAGGGCACTCCCAAGGATCTCGAAAGAGCTGTGAAGTTCCCTCTGAAATTCCAGAGGTGGCTGACTCCTGAGTGTGCCTTGTGAGTCTGTGTCATCTACCTGTAAGGCTTTTACCGCTTTTCACATCTGTCTGTTGACACAGAGCATGCTGGATTAGATAATTCTTCTGATCTGCAAGTCTGTTGACGTGAATTTCTGCCTTAAATACCATTCACAAAAGGTATCTTCCTGAAATGCATCTTGCCCTTGAGGTGGTCCCTGAGGCCACTGGCTGTCACTGAGCCCTTCTGGCTCTTTTGGGATCAGAAGTTCAGTCTGGCACCTGAATTTTCCCAGCTTGGATGTTCTGTGCAGGATTCAGGGACTGTACTGGTGTCCCTTCTTCCTGTGCAGCCTGTGGTCTTCTGTCATCACTCTCCCTCTGTCATCACAGCTGTGCCTGGATAAGGCACATGCTTGACCCTGGACCGTGACTGTGCAGGTGACTGCTGTGTGGGGCTGTTGGGTTTGGGCACTGTTTTCCCTTGCTAGTGTTTGTACCTTGCTCAGCTTCTCATGTCTCTATCCAAAACATTAAATTGTATATGTAAGAGACAGGAAAAGTCTCTTGAGAGTTGACAAAATTATTGCATATTGTTTCTGAAGAAACCCAGAAAATGTATCAATATGGAACCACCATCCTTCAAAATTACTGCTCCTTCTGGGGTTTTTTTAGCATATTCCATAACTCCTGCACAGTTATGGAATACTGAGATGGTTTAGATGAAGGTATGCGTGCCAAAGGACTGGGCACATGGCTATGTGTAAACAGGGAGATCAGCAGACTGGTTTCACAGTGCTGATTCCTTTATTACAAGGTGCAGAGGCTGAAAAGCACAGAGCTCTGACAAAATGCACAAACTGGCCTAAGATGCTGAAGTACCAAGTCTGTTCATGCTGAAATCATGTAGATGCTTTGAGATAGATGCTGCTCACTCAAAATAAGGAATCTGGTTTACCCCTCTGTTGAAGCATGTTAATAACACGGCAGCACAAAGCATATTTTATTTAACCCTGCTGGTAATGCTGCCTGTAACTTTAAACTTGGCAAAGCACCTCTGAAGAGAACACGGGAAGAAAATTGTCCTGTGTCATTTGGTGGGAAAAAACGGACAAGAAAATTGACTAGCATTTGTACACTTGTAAAATGCGTCATTCTGGAAACCCTGAATCAGAAACAGGAGCTTTGAGGTGTACAGGGTCTGAATTTTTGGTCATTTACTTGTCCCTCCTCATCCTCTTGCCCAGGGGCTGCCAGGCAGTGCTGAAGGTTGGGAGCCAGATGCCTGAGAGGGGCTTGTAGCTGTTTGCAAGTTTGCTGCTGACTTCAGGAGTGGCTGCTGTGCTACCTCGATGGAGACTTTTTTTATTATTTTCTTAACATCTGTTGTGCATTTGTCTATGGCAAGAATTACAATCCCCGAAGGAATTGTTGGCTGATGTATAGATGGTGCCAGATGAGGAAAAGCACCGTTTGGCACATTCCAAATTAAGCAGCTCTCCGTGTACGACACTGTCATTTGGAGATGATTTACACAGCCGCGTTTGCCATCAGGATGTCATCTGCCCTCTCTGCACTGTTGAGCTTTAAGGCTTGGATGCAGCCTGACTACTTAAACACACTGCTGTGATTGGAAACACACTGAGGGAAACACATGCATGCGCTCGTCTTTTGTTGCAAACTGTTTTATTTCAATGGAAAGCAGAAAGACTGGAGTCATTTTCCCCCCCCTTCTGATGTTGATGTTAGGATTTCAAGCCTGACTGCCTGGATGACGAGAGCCGTGGTATTTCCACAGGACAGAGCCATTGTCAGGTTTCAATGTGTTCCCATTAATGCGGAGGGAGAAAACTTCGGACTCCTTCCCATCTTGTCCAGATGTTTCCATGCGTTAACATGGGTATCATGCATGTTCTTCCAGCTGCATTTTGTCCTTAGGAGATTTTGTTTTCCATCCTTTCATCTTCATTTTGCATGCTGTAAAAATAAGCATGGGCAGGTTGTGATGATTAATCCAGATCCTGTGCTGGTGTAAATCAGCAGAGCTCTGACTTATACAAGATGACCAAGTCCATCTCCTCACTGTTTTTTGGCCATGTGGGGTGTTGTAGAGGGGGGTTGTGGGGGGGTGAGGTGGTGGCTGCATCAGCAGCTCCTCTTCCCTCCAGCCCTCAGCTGAGCAGCTCACAAAGGTTCAGATAAAATGGGCTCTATTTGTCTTAGGAGCGACAAAATCCCTGACGCTAATTTAACATTGTGGAAACAACAAAAGAATATCCCAAAGTTCTTGTCCTCTGTGCACAACTTGGGGCAGAATTGAAGTCTGTATGGTGATACAGCTGCCCTCTGTAGGAGCTGGCTTGTGCCACTGAACTCTGTCTGAGGACAGTTCTTCACTTTCAGCTGTGTATTTAGCGTGTTTAAAATTGCGTGTGTCCAGAAGGCAAATATTTCATTCTGTACTTAACTCTAATGGTCTTTCCAAGACCATGAAGTTACTTAATCAGTAATCCTTGCCTACAAATGCTGTCTTTCCACACCAAAACCTTCCAACTCGAGATAAATCCAGTTCTGCAATTTTTTCAGTAAAGTCCTGTTCCCCCAGTATACGTCTGCCCTTGCTGGCTTAGTAAAGTGTTTGCTGGAGAGAAGCCTATGGCTCTGAGAAGGTGATTTTGGTGACTTTTCCCTTCCGTATGGCAAGAAAACACAGGGAAATTAAACCCAAACTTAAAGACAGAGTTTTCTTTGTCTCTTAGGTAGTGTACTGATTTTAAGCTGAAATTAAGACAACTTACAAATCTGTTGAAAACTTTGTGTTTAGTCTGTGGAAGCTACAATCACTATTTTGAAATGGATAAACCAAAAATTACATTCTGTCCTGCTCTTGGCACTGTATCAACATTTATGTAGCAATGTAAAAGTTTTAAACTGTGAAAGAAATAATCGCCTGCTCTAATCAGCATTTGCAGGGGAAGGCTTATTAAAGCACTGATACATTATCTTAAACTTTTGAGTACTGTTCCTTCCATTTACAAGAACTTGAACTTTCCATAGCTGCTTCGATAAACTTTTCAACAGGGTTCAAAAAGCTAACAAACGATCCCATTACACCATACGTTAAAAATCTATTCATCTTATACTAATGAGTTAGTGGACATGCATAAAATAAAAATATCTGTTCCTTTTACTTTGTTTAAATCGCTACTGTCATGTACTTCAGCTCCAAATGATAACACGTGCTTAAAAAAACAAATACATTACTGTTTCATGTTATTTTAAAATGTCTCTGACTTTTTTCAAGTGATTTATATTGTGTTTGTGATTCAAGCCTGAAAGTATGCTAAGAGGCCTGGGGCAAGAAAAGTTGCTTTAGAATCAGAGTATTTTGCATACTCTTTCCCCAAACCAGTGAAGTAACGAAATACCATAAAGAAATTGGAACAGATTGCTGGTTTTATCTTTAGCGAGTTTATTTAAAAGACAATACTTTATAAAATGACAAATCAATTTAGCGATGAGACCTAGAATATGGGATGCCTGAGTAATCCTTCTGTATTGCACCTCATTTGCTTCCCCTTGTGGTTTGTTTTCGAGACGTGCAGTTGTAATCTTGGAAAAATCAGCCGTGTGTTGTTGTAAGCACGTCTTTCAAATGGAAGCAAATCCTCCGTTTGACAGGCATCTCTGACATTAAACTGCAGTGCAGAAAGAGCGCTGACCTTTAAGAAACTCTTCATGGGCTCATGCACTGAATGGAAAGGGCTTTAGGTACAAGAAGCCCTTTTGGCTTGATCCGTAAGGGAGAGAAGAAGAAGCTTCTATAGAGAGATTCCTCAGTAGTGGGAAAGATTCTTTGGGTGGTGTGAGTCCCACGGAGCTCCTGCTCCGCGTGGGCTGTGTCGATGTGCTTGGTCTGTCCTCCTGCTGCAGTAGCTGGGTGTTGATGTATTCTGGTTGCCTTCAGTGGTCTGATGGGAACAGGTTTGGAGACCACTCGAACAGCTGATGTCAGCTAGCACTTAAATAAGATATCCAGCAAAAGCTGTGGCTGAGCAGCCAGCCAGTTCCTGTGCTGAAACAGGAACACATGGGAAGTGTAACCACCATGGGAGTCGGGGCTCTGATACAGCTCAGAGCTGGTGACTGTGCATTGTCAAGTCTGTCCCAAGAGATTCCCTGCAGGGAACTTGGTGATTCAGCTCCCTCTGTGTCATTCAGAGATGCTCTAGGAAGGTGGAAACTGCACAGGGGTGATTGAACTCCTGAGAACACTTCCCAGCAAGCAATCACATTTGTTTAATCCTTGGTTTAAATCAGTGAAGCTCTGATTTAAAACCACTCTTTTTTTTTTTTTTGGTCTGGACTCATCTGTCCAAAAGCTACTCCAGATCTTCCGTTGCTTGCAAAACTCCTAATTTTTAACATCATCTTATTCCTGGTCAGTTTAATATTCTCATGCCAACACTGCTGTATAGTTTAAACAACTTTTTGGAGACAAAACTGGGCGTACCTCCCTTATGCTGCGTTCGTAGATGGCAATCTGTCCCATCTGTCTTGGTTTGTTGAGGCTAAGCCTCTTCTGGTCCTTTGGCCAAGGCTGAACCTCCAGTGCTCTGCTCCTCTCTGGCGCCCACCGGGTAAGGAATAAAAGTGGGAATACAAGATTCTGCTGAAAGCCACCTTCAGAACACAACACCAGGCCAGACTTCTCTCTGGACCTTAATTGGCTTAGTTTTATTTTTTCCTGATAACAATTTAAAAGGCACATGTGAGAAGTGTGAGAAAGCAGTTGTGGATCTAAAGGGCTCTCTTGGAAATGAAACTGGTGTGTGTGTGCTGCGTCCAGGCACTGGTGAAGATGTCATGGTGTTTCCATGCCCCTCAGGCAGAGATTGTGCTGATGTTAATTTGTAGAGAACAAAAGCAGTTTCAGATGTGAGTTTTTTACTTCAGCTCTTTGCATTTTCAGTGTTATCTTGCACTTGAATAATTCAGTAATTCTGAATTATTTTAGTACCTTCACGGTTAGCAAATCATGCTGATTTTTTTAAAAAGGAGTAATTTTTTTTGAAATTTGGTTGGTTTCTTGAGGAGGATGTGCAAAAGTAATTTGAAGCAACCCGTAGACACGTTCTTTCCAGAAAATACCCGCAAACATTAGGTCGATGATAGTGTCATGTTTTCCTGAAGACACCTGGGTTTGAAACAGGGCTAGCAAAGTCACATATGGCCCATGCAGAGGTTTTACTGAGCTGATTTCTGTCACAGCAGTGGAAACGTTGCCTATGGATTCAGACTACTTTTCTAGCTATGTGGCTGAAAAACAGCCCATCTTAAGAGCACTGTCTTGAAAAACCAGCTGTGTAAATACTTCAGTACATTTTTCCCTCCTGATTTGTTATTCTTCCCCCACCCCCAGCCCCCTTTGCGATACCAGATTATTCACTTTTCCTTCGGAAAAGGATCTTTGCAGTTTGAAGCTTCCCGGCATCGAACTCCACAGGGGACCTTCACTCTCCTTTGCAGAAGAGTTGAGCCCTTGCCGTCACATTGGTCGGAATTAAAACTAAATTATGATCCCTGGTATTTCCTTAACAGATGACCAGATGTCACACGCAGCAAGCAGGGCATGGCAGACAAGCCCAGCACCTGACCACCCAAATCTCTGGGGCAGCATTCCCCTTTTCCATAATGAACCTGGGAACTTTACTGTGGGCCTTGCAGATGGAGTTGTCTGGACCCGGATGTTTGCTTTAGTTCCTATTTTGTTATTAGCTATACTGTTATCTATTTTTCGATCTGCTGGAATAATTTGCAGGAAATCAGTGTGACTTTTTCTAAACCAAGATAAGCAGGAAGACTTTGCTTTCCTGTTTTCCAAGGGCTTTCATTCTGCAGCTTGAGAAATCCAGTGGGTGTTGCTAAGCTTGTAATAAACTCTTGTCAGTAAAGATTTATTCCACTTCAGTTACCATCTTAATGGGCCCAGAAAGAAGTGTCCATCTAAAAGTGTTTTCCAAAAGTGGAGCTGCTCTTCCAGAATGGACCAAATGATATTGGTTTACTTGCGTTACTGCTCCAGCCATGGCCTGTGACTTATGCTCCTGAGGAATTGTTCTGGAGACAAGTCTGGTCCCTAGCAGGTGATTTACTCATGTCCTTTAGTGGGTTTGGGGGTTTTTTTGTTGGTTGGTTGGTTTGGGGTTTTGGGGTTTTTTTATACGTACCAGTCTGGACTTAAATTCATGTGTAAACTTCAGAGCTGGAAGAAGTGCTGGGAGCAGCCCTTGTCCCTCACTAGCTCTGGGACATCCATTCTCCTTACAACTCCAGGTCAGATTTTTCCTTGTTTGACACCTGATACATGCTAATAAGCTTCGGTTTTGTGGCTTTTGTAGTTTTTCATTGCAATTTTGTATTCCATTTTCTATCCAGGGATGCTGTCAGAGCTGTGTTAATAATAAGCCCTGTGGACTGTGTGGTTTGCTCTTTACTTCTATTAAATTTTGAATTACAAAGCCTGCAGGAGCTGGGCACTGATAGCCTTATGACAGAGTGGTTTCATATAACTACATCCTGAATGGATAAATCCCTACCCAAAGAGCACCCTCCTATGCGGTACCCTAAAGCACGTGTAGTCTCCCTGCTGTATGGGCTAATGCTCTGAAATTAAACACAAAAATTCTTGCAGAAGGTGGACCAAAGAATTACATTCACATCTCCCTGCAAGCAGCAGCCACTCAGCTTACATGCCAGATCTTAAAAGCAGAATCTTTGGTTGGGAACCCCTGATTCCAGGGTGGGCAAATGCCAGCTGTGTGCATCTGGCTCAGGGGTTTTTTCATGCAAACAGGGCAGCTACCGCTTAGAAAACACAGGGGTGCCAGGGGAGGGAGTGGGTCTAATGTGAGTTGTAGACGTTCTAGTTCAACATGTGCTGGTTTTAAACCTCAGTCTGTGTAGGAACTTGAGAAAGGGGGTCTGTGGAGTCGGGTTACAGCCACTGATGTGCTCCCTGTAGCACTGCTCTCCACCCTAACGCGCTGTGCAGGCTGTGAGTGAGCAGCATGGAAGTCATTGGGTTGCTACTGAAACGCAACTTGGGACTATTTAAGTCTGTGTTGACTTAGAATAGAAAATAAATGCATAAACGGTGTCCAGCTGAGGTTGCAGGGGACTCTTTAAATGGGCTGAAGGAAATTCCTCTGGCCAGGATTTAGCACAGCTATTCCCGACTACACATGTGAATTTTCCCATCTGCCACTTGCAGAAGATGCATCATCCCATGCATCGCTTGCACATTCATTATTCTGCTCAAGATAACCACTAAAAACCTTTTTAGAAAGTAAGAAAATCAAATTACTACAGCAGGAGAATGGGACTGAGCCCTATGGCATAGCTTGCTGAAGGCTGGAGAAGAGCAGAGCTGAATGGGGGCAGGCTGTGATCACTTGGAAGGATGCTAGTGAAGGGTTTGGGCTCCCTCTATTTTAACTTTTGCTTCTTCCTTTCCTTCCACTAACTATTCATACCCATCCTGAAGTCAGGAGGGAAGTGAATCTCCAGGCCTGTGTCCAAAGGCAGGATTTGTGTAAGCACTGCTCTGGAGGAGACTCAGGATGTGGTTTTCCTCCTTATAGCGAAGGAGCTGAGGGACCTGGCCCGTGCTGAGCTCCTCGTCCCTGCACGTTTGCAGGATCTGAGTTACCCTGTGCACCTGCCTGGCACAAGTTGCTGTGGGTGGTACTTCTGCAGCCAAACAAAAAGATATTATTTGGGATTAGGCTGATACTCTTCCGTCAGTAGTGGTCTGGCACACCACTTTTGCATTACTGCACTTGGACCCTTTTCTCATTCATTTTAGTGATCATTAGACATCTTAGAAGCTTTTCCTCAATGAGTGGATCTGAAGGAGATGGGAGGCAAAAATGTTCATGTGTTGTTCCAGTTCTACCTACATGTAAGGAGCAGATATGTTAACTCTTGCCAAAAAACCCCAAAACTACTCTGTTTTGGAGATAAGTGTCAAGTGTGTATTTAAGTTTACACTCTGCATGCCCTGTCCCCCATTGAGGGACAACCTGCCCTCTGATTTTTTTTTTAATTAGTAGAATTAAATTAAGTGGAATTTTTTTCAGAAAGACACTGACTTTTACAATCACAAATGAAATAATAGCCTGTAACCACTATCATTCCCTAAGCATAATTTGCAAAAACTACTTACATCAACTAAGTAAATGTGATCTGAATCAGAAAATTATTCCGAGAGATTGTTTTAGCTTAGCTTTGACCAAATTAATGTCAGTCTGGTTAGTGGCTTGATAATAAACATGCTTCTGCTTTCTGAAGCCACTACTGTATAATCTGATTACAGCTGATGTGGCTGGCAGGGAGCCAGCCCCAGCTTGCAGCAGCCTCCCTCCCCACTGGAATGTTCCAATAAAAAGCACAGAATTTGCTTTGGAAGCCACTGGCCAAGGCAGCAGTGCAGGATTCCATCCCAAAGAGTGGCTTTGCTCCTTGCCTTCACTCCTGCAAGGCGATGTCTCTGCTTTAAAGGCCTTTTCTGTCTGCAAGGTCGGAGCACGGGGTGGCAGTGACATGGGGCTGTTCTGAAGGTTGCCTGAAGCCAGGGTGCTCGGGTTAGAGGGTGTCCTGTCCCAGCTCTGCATTTCCTGCCCTGTGGGAAGGGCTGTTCCATCCATCTGCTGCAGAGGCTGCTGTGGGAATAAAAGATGGTCATTGCAGCGGAGAAACCTGCAACATCGGGAGAATGTGAACTTTTCTTGTGATAAGGTCCTTTTGATGAAGGGTTTTATTTCTCTTTTTAAAACAAAGTCTTCCAGGTTTTCTTTTCTTACGCTTTACTCTTTTTCTCTGCAAGGTTCTGCAAAGTGAGTTGGATACCACAAGAGTGGTTTCCTGGGCAAAGCATCATCTCTTCCAGATAGGAATTATTTTGCTTCTTGGCAGCTGGATTGTTTTTAGTGCCTAAACATCTTCAAAGACTATAAAAAGGGAGACTTCTTTCTGTTATTTCAGTGACTTTGTCCAAGATGTTTCTCCCCGGATGCTATATATACACACAGGGTCTGGTTTTTATATTTTCAAAGCTGCTGGCATGAAGGTTAATGTAGGAAATCAGAAATAACATCTTCTGAAGTGGAAGAAACTAGAAATGCCTTCACCTGGAGGTAGCCAGTGATGAATAAAAGAGTTTAAAAAAAACCCAAAACAGCTTAAAGTTATTCCATGCCACTAATAAAATGAGTGAGCTGTTTTGGTACTTCAGTGACTACGAGCTTTTCTTCCACTGATGGCTTCCCCAACCCTTCTGGAAAAGTTCACGAGAGGTGCAGGGTTGACCAAGCTCACATGCAGTGAAATACTCCTGGGGCACGGCCTAAGAGCCAGATCAAAACTTTAAAAATGGCACCATGTGTGTTGGTGGGTGGATGTCGGGTTTTTTTAGGGGGCAGGTTTTGTTTGGGACTTTTTTTAGTGAGGGTTGTGGATCATATGAACAGAGATGCTTGATGTTGGTCGGGGCTCAAAATTCTTTGTAACTTTTTGTCAAAACCTTAAAAGTGGAGGTACCTATGGGTGACAAAAGAGCCTGTGGCTCTGCTTGTGGCTCTGCACAGTGTAAAAGTGGCACCTCTTTTAATCCATACAGTCATTTGTGTGTGTGTGCAGGGGGGTGAGCTCTATCCCTCTATTATATATTACGTTGGCTAATAGAAAACAACTGTGCTCTGTTTGCTCACACTCACTACACCGAAATAGATGAACTTTTCATATTCCATCTGAAAGGAATTATACATAGATGACTGACATGCAAAATAGGAGAAGATTGGGATGAAAAAGATAATTATGTTGACTTTTAAAAGAACTAATTCTAAAATTGCATTTAATTTTGTTTAATGGATTGCTAAGAAAAGCACCTGAAACTATAATTTCACATAAACTGTGAATCATTGCCGGGTTTTCAATAATGGAGAAAGAACAGGAACCTGAAAGAATTTCAGGAAAGATAAATTGACTCGTAAATGGGATATAAAATAAGGTACCTCATTCTCTAATGTGATTCATCTCAAAATTTTTCAAATGTTCTAAGTGTTCTCTGAAGTGCTGCAGATACTGAAATCTGGGGAGTGTGCTGGTGTTCTGATAAGTTGAAAGTAAATGAGGAATCTTTCTGCAGCTTCAGAGAGGCACTTGAGGTTTATTTTGTATGATATAGAATGTAGTCTGCACCAAAGAGGTCTGGGTTGGGGAGATATTAACTATTTCTTCGTCAAGATGAGGCAATCTGCCACAAAGTTTAGTGGAAAGTCTCTGTTTTGCCATTCTGCTCTCTGCTTCACATGAGATACAAGAACTGTGAGCAAGCAGGCTTTTCAATTCACAAAGTGATTTGTTGAGGTTTCCAGTACCCAACTGCTGAATGGGGGAGACAGGCCCCTGAAAAATATGGACTTTGGGGTATTTTGTGGGTTTTTGCCAAGAGGACATCTAATGTTTCAGTAATTCTTTCAGTAGAAATGTTTGCTTAGCTAAGAGGAAAATGGGACATTAGAAAACTTCCTGCTTCAGTTGTCTTTTTTTTTTTTTTAATGTTGTGTTTTAATATTTCTGCAAAAGTTTTACAGATTTTTTTTTTTTACTGGAACCTTCATGGGACCATAAATCACAGTTTCATTGTGCTTTTTCTTTTGGTTTTTATAAAGACACTGTTTTTATAAAAACATATCACTTCCAAAGCAGACAAACAGCTTCAAGGTAAAGGCAGAAGGGATGCAGGTTGTTCCAGAGCCACGAATGTTTTTAGTTTATTTGTTACTATTGAATTTGAACTTACTTTTCAATAAAACTGGAAAGGAAATGCTATTATTTTCTCTCAAAATTGTGCCAGGAAATGAATTTGCTGCAATTCTGTTTTATCTCTGGAGTTTTCCTGGAGCTTGGACTTTAAGTCCTGAAGTGTGCTGCTGTTCTGAGCATCATCTCTACCTCCAGGTCTCGCGTTAGTCTGTGTTTTCCTGTTCTGCCTAGAGGCAGTGCTGGGGCTCCTTTATTTCTCAGGGGCTGTTATGGCATGGATGAGTACAGAAAAAGGCAGAGACTGGCATATCTGCTGAGTCTATAAGTTTTTTTTCCAGGTGTGATGTGTAAAGCTCTAGGTATGAAGGTGAGAAGGCGCCGCTTTTGTGTGCAAGTGCTCGTGCAACAGATCTGCCCTGCCCAAACCCATGAGGATTTTAGTATGAGTTTCTGCTCATCATCTAGGCACTGCTATGCCTCCACAGTAATTTTTGTGTGCCTAACAGGTTGAAAATCCTATTTAAAATGTTGATATGGATGTCTTTGTCCTGCGGACTAAACTACTGTAGCTACAAACTCTGCCTGGAGTAAAGCGTATAACTTCTTGTAACAAAAGATGTGCACGTGTGTGGTGTGTTTGTATGTGTAACCTCTTCTCTTTTCTGGTTTTTTTTTTTTTCTTTTTTTGTTTCACTTAAATAAAAGCACAATCTGTTTTTTCTGGTTTTCTTTCATTTCCTCCCCTGCACACCAGGTCTCTGCAGCACTCCTGCCTGCACCTCAGCTGTGCTGGATCAATACAGGAGACCGTGGGGGAGGTATCAGGCTTTTTTCTATGAAACCTGCACTGAGGAACATAATTGTAATGCAACTGGAGACACAGGCTCCCCTTGCTTTTCTAAAATACTTTTGGCAACTGCAAAGCCAGAGGGTTTCCAGATCAAACAGGGTGGGTGTCCTTCTCAGGAGGCACCAGCAGTTCCCCTGCCTGCCCCCAGACCTCATACCTTTCTATCGGGGCATCTCCACTCAACTTGGAAGAAGCAGAATTCTTGAATTGAGGCTGGAAGCAATGAAAACAACTTAATTAGCTCCTGGTCTTGACCCTCTTGACCATTCTGCTCAGTTTCTCCCAGGTCCCTATCAGGATGAAGTTCCAGGCAGTTTGGCTGCTGAATGGCCCTGTGTCTGGGGAGGGATTTCTCTGCATGGGGACTGTGCAAAAACGAAGTGCTTGGCCCTGGTTGCCTTTCTGCTCCACCCCAGGGTGATTGAGCTCTGATTTTGCAAGTACTTGGCTGTAACGATTTGAGAAATCACGGCAATCGAGTTAATGCTATCTACCCTCCTTGGAAGAGGGACCTCCCTGCTGCAGTTAATCCCGAGGATGAGACCACCCTTTCTCTTTTGTTTAAAATCTTTGAGCTGGGAGATGAATGCAGTGGCATCTTCAGCTCCTGACTCCCTGGCCATGCTCCCCCGGGGAGCCTCATAAGAAATCAGGACCTGTGGCAATAACTGCATCAGAAATCATAGTGGAGCTGCTGGAGAAGCTCTTCCCGTGACAGGAGTCCCAAGGCACTGGCAGTTTCCTGCATGAAAATCCGCTCTCTAATGAAGAATGGGTTCTAATGAGAATTTGGGTTTGCATGTCTTTTAAAATAGAAGAGGAAGGGCTGATTTCCTCTCTTTTTGCATGGACCTGTGAAATAAGGAGCTGTAGGACTTTGGGGGTGAAGGTTAAGTTTTGGTTCTGGGTTCCTGTGGTACCAAGTGTCCCAATGCTCAGAGCTGCGGCTCTTGCTCTTAGGGTACACCTACCAAAAAAAAAAAAAAAACAAACCCGAAAAAGGCCATCCTTCTGAGTGTGGAGCTGAGAGATTTTGTCATTTTGTGCCTCTTTCTGACGCTGGAGGTGGATGTGGACATCCCTGTTCACTGGGGCCTGTTGCCACACATCAGTTGCATGTCAGCACAAAGGGGTGTGTGACTGTGCTGGTGGTATTGACTGGAGGTTTTCCACCACTGTGATTTTCCTTTTTTTTTAAGCAGCTGTTGCTGGGGGGGCTCTGCGTGCGTGTCTGCATGTTTTGGAATTGCAGAGGATTTTGGGTTCTGTTTTTTAGCAGACTCGTAAAATTCTAGCAGGGTCTTTAACGTGGTGTGTACTCGTAGCACTGCTGCTCCACAGCTGTATGGTTATTGAAATGTTTTATTATTTCAATAACATTTTGAAAGGGATGTTTCCCTCCCAGCTTGAAGGAAGAAAATTTAATCCCCTTTCTGCTGCCTCATGGCTATAGGACTAAAACTGATGTGCTCAGATCTCATCTGAAAAGGGTTCATTGCCTGTGCCTGGTGATTTGGGAAAGGACAGGACGTGTGTCTCGGCAGAGATCCTTTGCAAAGGCCAGTTTTATGGGTCTATTTTGCTCAATGTGAGATGATACTTGCGAATATAAAGGCTTTCTTCCAAGAAATCTTAAGAGTTGTGCTGCCTGGTTCTGTGCTGATATGTGTTCTAGCAGGAAACAGCAGCATGTAATGCATTTATACCACAGAATCTGCTTAAGAATAGTTTTTTCCTAGAGAATCCTCTGACTTAGGAAATTATAAATTAGAGATGAACTTGTACCAGCAGACGGAAAAGAAAAGGACTGAGCTTCGCTGCTTCCTATTGATCGTGAGGGTATGCATGAAATCCTCTTTTGGTTTTCCTTGTCACCCCGTGGTGCTGCCAGCCTTGTCCCAGGCAGGACTTTCCAGCCTCCCTGCTCTCAGCCTGGGCAGCCTTGGAGCACTGGGATGGTGTCACTCAGGATTTTCTGAGTCATCGCAATGTTGGTTGGGCTCTGCCGGTGTTGTGCAAGGAGGGTTTTGCTTTGAAGTCCCTCCTGGCTTATGTTCTGTTGAGCAAACATGTAGCAGGACTTTGTTTTGTTGCTGTCCTTCTGTGTTGGATTAGTTTGTTCCTGGCTTTATGTGTCAGAGTGGTGGTTGATGGTTGACATTAAGACCAGGTTTTCCTGTGTGCAGCATTCCCTGTTTGATGGGAATGGGCACTGAGGCGGAAGCAAGATCAGTTTTCGGTGGTTTATCCACTATTTTTGGCCTTTCTTTTGAAAGGAGGAGTTCCCATGTATGTGAGAAGAGTTTGTACCCTGGAGGGTAGGTTGAGAACTTTCTTCAGTCCTGTGCTAAAGCTGGATGTTCTGCTTAAATTCATTTCCAAAGGCAACACATCCTTCTGGTTTAATACTTACTATGTGGCGAGGAGTAAGGGGGCTGAGCCAGCAGCCCCAGCAAAACAGCTTTGGAGCTGCCCAGCCCAGCTCTTCAGGTCTGTCACTGGGACTAGAGGGGCACCAAAAGAAACCAGAAGTTAAATGCATTTATTGAATTTAGTGCTCTTTGTGGCTGGAAATGAATTAATTATGTTAAAGCAGTAATAAAGAGGTGACTCCACCATGCAGGTCTCCAGCAAGATGACCAGGGTGGGCTGGGCTGCTGAGTTTGGCAGGGAGGGATAGCTGTGCTGCTGTCCAGGAGAGAAAGACAAAGACAGGGTGTGTTCCCCGAGGATGAATGGTCCACTTTATTTGATTTGCAAGTTTTAGGTTAACTTCAGTATGAAACCTTAGGAACAGCAGAGGGACGCTGTTCACAAGATCCAGTTGAGTGGAAAATCCCCAGACGAGGATGTCTGAGGTGGTGTGAGCCTCAGAGCCTTCTCAGTGCCCAGCCAGGAGCCAGTGCTCCAGCTCCTGCCCAGTGTGGACATTAGGAGAGGGAGTGCTCCCTTTTGTAAGGCTCAGTTATATGGTGAGCACATGTCCACATTAATTCTCTTACTGTGGTTAATACGAGCATATTTATCACTATTTAATATTAAGCAGTTGTCATTTGCATTACTCTCATGCCTCTGAGCTTCAGCCAAAAGCTGTGCCCTGTTTTGCCCCTGGCTCAGCAGCAGGAGCTGCCAAGGAGCCCATCCACACTGCCACCCTGGGTGCCATGGGCTGAGCCTGCCTCCTGGGTGCCCTTGCACAGAGCCTTTCCCAAACTACACCAGATAAACCCACAGCAGAGACAGGGCTGCTGACAGCGTGGAAACGTGCAGTTCTGCAATTATGGAGTGCAGATCATGGAATAAACTGTTTGAGAGGGCTCCAGAAATGTTTCCTTATCTTTTAGTAACAGATTACAGCTTTGTTTTCTGAAATAGATTCTGAGAGGGGTGGTTAAAGAATAGGGTGAATTTAAATGCATGTGTGTTACTGCCTTGCCTCCCCTCCCAAAAACCCCTCAAACTCACCCAAAAACAAGCCAAAACACCCCCTCACAAAAACTCCAAACCCAATAAACAAAACCCCATCCCTCATTAGGTTATTGATGAGGCAGAGCACAGAGGAAGGTGAGGCTGAAGACCTGCTTAGGTTGACTTTTAGGTCTTCCCTTGTTTGACTTCTTCCCTCACCCCACCATCCCCAGCAACACTTGAGGACAAAAATGCCCAAGGTGTGGACTTGATGACAGAACGCGGGTCCTTTGTTTGGTGCTGAGCATGGGGTTTTGTGAGTGAGCCAAAGGATTAATGAAATAAATTCTTATAGACACAATGAAAAATGACTTGATTGCCAAGAAACTGTCGTCCTAATGAACTTGGGTAGTCTGTTTGGTGGAGACACCAGAAAATGGAAATGGGCTTGCATAGCTTTATTATATTCAAAAATAGACTTTAACTAGAACGTTCTGTATTCTTTCCTGTTTGAGTAGAAACAGGGGCTGATAGAAGTTGAAAGCAGCAGATAAACTGATGTGGAGACACATATGGCTTGAAGCTTGTGCTTCAAAAGCAAGGAAACCATAATCAGTTGAAGGTAAAAAGAAAAATGTTCTTAGTAAAGAGCCCTGTTCTCAAGGCATCGCTTCATGTTGGTATGAAGACAAGTTTCGATTAAGTCCAGATAAATTCTTTTTTTTTAATGTGTACCTCATGCAGAATGGATGTTTGTCACTGTCCGTCTTCGTTACTAGGGAGGAAGGAATGTGGAAGCATGTTGCTGCTCAAGCTTTTGGGGCCTTAATGCCAGAAATCAATTCAATGTGGTCATCTTAGGAAAATGCTCTAAACAGCCCATGTGCTGCTTGGATTTTTTTAGTCAAAATGGATACATTTCCTTCAGAATCAGTACTGTAAGATGGGAGAGGAAATTCAGTTTTCTCTCTGAAGACTGCTTTTTCTAGGGGTGTTCAATGGACCTGGGAAAGAGCTCACTAAAGTATCTTAGATTTGCTGGAGGAGGGAAGACTCATGGTGATGGGTAAATATGATGTGCATCGCATCTTCCCTGGTCTTTCCTCCTCTAGCAAATCTAAATCAAATCTATATCATCCAGCGCAAAGACTTGGCTGGATCTCTGCTGGTAGGATGTTGAACCATGGTCACTTGCGGCTCATATCTCTCCTGGAATATTGTTGATGTTTGCTGAGATCTTTCACAGCCACATAGTGAAGAGCAGGGTGTCTTCACAAATATGTTGTCTGCCTCAGACACTTCTTATTTTAAAAGAAAAGAGGGAGAATATTTTCCACAAAATTGAGAACATTTTCAACTTTAATGCTGTTTTTGATTGGAAAATGCGAATGCTGGTGTTGAATTCTTGGCTATTTAATTTTTAAGTAAAAAAATTTACTGGGAAGCACCCCTATTTTCTGTCTGGTACCTGGGCCTCCATGCTTTGGACAAGGCCATGGTTGTGGTCTCAGTTTCCTATGACAGAAGTGCCACCTAAAACAATGTTGGCCTTTTATGGATGCTTTGAATGTCAGGAGCAATGTCATGACACTGACCAATGAGCAGAATGATACCTACAGGATTGAAAAATAAACATACTCCGTAGTTCTGGTGTTTTTTCATAAATCATTGCCCTGAGTTTTCAGCAATCAGATCAGAGTATAAAAAGCAAAGGTGGTTGCAGAAGATTGACTGCAAATGAGTCATTTTCTTGCTTTCAAGGTTTTTGTGTCTAGAATTCAGTTGGTAGGGAATAGGTCAGTTAAATAAGTGATTATTAAAGTTACCCAGCAATACAACATGTAGATGGGTGAACAGAGCAGTGCAAGCATTCCAGCTGGTCCCCAGGATGAGAGTTGTCTTTTGAAGTGAAAATCAAAAAACTTGACATTATTCCTGGCCATAACTGCTATTATTGGGTAAACATCTTGCATGTTTAGGAGTTGCATTCCCTATATGTAAAATATGAATAACGATATTGTATAAATGTTCTTTGATCTCTTCCCATTAAAAGCTCTATGGAAATTCCAGGAATCTGAAATTAAATGCTAGATTTAACCTTTGAAAATTGAGTCTGTTAAGTTATTTATAAGTATCTTTTATTTTTAAAGTAAAATATTCATTTGGCACAGTTAATGCTTTCTACTGTGGTCAAATATGTGTGGCTAAGAATAAAGCAAGTTCTGTAAGTAGCAGTGATTAAACACTAATTTAATCTCTGCATTCTACAGTATGTTCAGAGGCAGATTAAAAATGCCATGATCCAAGGAATAATGCAGTAATATGGTCTTGGTGAATGTTCTGGAGTAACTCTGAGGCCGGATTTGTGCCTGTGGCTGTATAGCCGTGGAAAAGAGAGCTGTCCCAACATGAGAAAGGAATTAAGATGGTAATTCTCCAAGTCAAACAAAGAATTGATTGGTTATCGCTGGTTTTACTGTCATAAAATGCAAGTCAAGAAGGATACTGCAATTCAGGCTTTGGCACCTAATCTTGTCTCATTTGAACTCATGTGCTTCTTGATTCCCTGCCATCAATCTCCTCTTTAGGAACTGCAAGTTGAAGTTAATGGCTTTCATCATAACAGCAATGAAAATACCATTTACCTGCTTAAAATGCTCAGCAGGGAAATACTCAAGAATGATGCCTCGTGCTCCAGGCTATTCATCCAGTTTGATGAAATCTCAATTTTTCGTTATGCCTGCGTGTATGCAGACATTCTGCAAGGCTTTGAGCTGTCCATTTTGGGGTGTGATTAATTTGTGTCCACACCAGACAGCTTGTTGTGCATTAAGCCCTGCCAGCCAACAGATAATTTTTCTTGCATTTAAACCAATTTATGATCTAGCTGACGTGCTCATTGTTTCCCTAAACCTGGCCAGTCAGCACCATCTCCACCACAGAGCAGGAAATTAATCTTTGTAGTTATTTGACTCTCCATCAGCTTTACCTGCTGCATGCAATTGTGGAGGAATCTGGCAAACTTTAAGAGCTACATCCTCAAACTCTGTTCGTGATAGCTCCCAGTATTCCTCCCTTTCCTTTCCTGGACCTTGCCCTGAGGCATCATCTGTTCTCTCACCCAGCTGGGTGGAACCAGAACACCCAATGCCTACAGGAGAGGGTTTGGCTGTCCTTTGTACAATGCAGGAGGGAGTATCTGAGGTTGCTCAGACTCATCCCTTGAGGAGACAGCAAATACTCGCCTGTGTGATCCGAAGACTCATCTTCAGTCTTCTACTGAAGTTGACTTTATTAGCTTGGGGCTATTAAACCTATGAAAGACTTGGAAGGTGAACCAGCTTAGCTCCTTGGTTATGTCCCCGGTTTAAGATGTGGGCATGGATGTAATCAGTTTCAAACTTTATCAGAGTGAAGAGAAAAAATTGCAAATTATCCAAAATGTGTACTTTTATAAAGCCTGTCCATACGAGTGCTTTATGAAAAGATGGACCCAAAGCTCCTGTGTTGAGTGTGGTGTGCTGTTGCAATTGTTGCTCTTAAGAGATGAAAAAACAAATTGAGAAGGAATTGGGAAGGAAACTCGGTTCAAATTTCCTTAGCAAAAAGTGCAGTAAGACTGGCACAAAACCAGCTGTGTACCCAAGCCCCCTTTAAGTTAAACCCCCATTTGCACAGGGAAGGTGGAGCTGAGCCTTGTGTGTAGCCCGACAGGGCTGAGAGGTGCTGCTCTGCCAAAGCCTCCCTGGGACTCTCATTTCAGCATTCCCAATAGCTACCTGCGTCCTTGTCCTGGAAGGAGTCCTGGAACTGATACGTGGTTTGAACTAGTGATAATTTTATGAAAACTCTTCCCTTAAAATGAAAGCTTGGAATTCAAGTTATTTGGCTTCTACTTTGCTTGACTGTGAAAAGGCAGTTTGATTTGTTTTTTTAGTTTTCAGGGATTGTGGAGACAGAGCTATCATGTGGAGAAATTCACAGCAGAAAATAGGATGCATCAAAAAGATGCAGGGAGATAAATTTCAAGCAATCTAAAATTAGTTCAGGGATCCCAAGGATTTCTCACTAAGTGACCAGTATTTCGCTGAAATGCCAGCATCGTTTTTATTTCCAATTTTGTTTTCTCTCTGAGCTGTATCTATTGCCTTTGAAGTAGCTACAGCTGAGGCCAGAATTTGTGAATGCTGGGAAACCAGCAGTTCTGAGCAAGGAAAAGCCTTTGTAGTCTGTTCACAGGCAGAGCAACAGAGTAGGAAAATATTTTTTTAAATTAATATTTTATTTCCAAGCCTCCAGCATTTGATCCTGAGCTTCAACCTTCTTGTATTAAAATGCGTGGTGCAATCTTAAAAGTCAGTTGGCTGTGGGGCCAAGACCTTTGTGGTCAAGGAGACCTGACAGGGAGAGTGTCCTCCATGCTCCTGTCCTGCCAAATGATTTAGATTAAGTCATGGATTAAGTCTTGACTGGCTTTAAGATACAACCTATTGCCTCTTCCAGGAGTTGTGCTGGCTAATTTGAACCGTGGTAGTTGTCAGGAAATCAAATATCGGTTAAAACGTGTGCAGCACTTCCATGGACTGACTTAGAGGTGTAAAATTAGGAATTGTGAGCATTAAGACTACAAGCAATATAATAAGTGCTCCTTGGGATTGCCATTGGTATGCTGTAGCTTCTCCACGCCCCCAGTTCTCGACCTCATGGCCACAACTGCTAAACGGGAAAAGCCTTTGGGTATGACTGACACAATTCCTATTGCCATATGATTTCCAGCCCGTGGCATAATAAGAACTAGTGAGTATTGTGAGCCATGTTGAAAAATACAGATAATTAAATCTCGTATAACAGAGGCTGGTATTATGTAGCACCGATCCTGCCATGACAGTGCTGCTGTTGTGAGCGGAGGATGAAAATCCAGGGATTTAAAGATCATTGCGTTTTCCTGTGATCTTTACATGTTTCTTTCTGTGAATTTCAAAAGAAAAGACAAAAAAATTCAAATACAGAAGAGTCTAGATGTCATCTGGAATTTATTTGACCTCTTACATTGGCTCTAAAAGAAATCATAAACAAATAAATTTTTTTCCTAAGATAAAAAAGACACTTAATTTAATAACTAGATTAAAAAACAATTTGAAACTTAGTGGGGGAGCTTGTGTGTGGCACAAAAAAGGGAAGGAGAACATTTCATTTTAATGAAGATGCTGCCAGTTCTTTTGGTATGAACCCTTTGTCCAGGGCATGAAGAAATTCCTGTTGTGATGAGCACTCCACAGCTGCAGTGACCTGTGCCCCTCGAGTTAGTGAAGTTGGGATCTTTATATGGAGGGTTGGGATGTTTGAATTAAAAAACAGTCTTTTTTTATTTTTATTATTATTATTTTATTTTAAAGACAGTATTTGGGAAGGACGTCTTTCTTTACCAGGCAGCCCCAATGCCCCCTCATACTTTAAATCTATGTGATAATCATCAAGGTTTGTTTTTTAATTAATAACTAGTCTTCTCCACCTTTAAAAAGATAAGTTTTATTTAGAGCCAAAAGCACAATTTGAGACACACAGGAGCTACCGCTTTTCTCAGTAGGACATTGTCCCAGCTCTCTCCCCATCTCCCCCAACACTACTCCTCCCTCCCAGAAGTCGCCACTGTAGATCTCTTGGATAAAATGTGCTGCTAGACATAAAACAAGAAAAATATTTGTTTATTCTGTGGCAGACAGCTGTTTAGGATGCTGTGGAGGTCTAAGTCTTATAGTAGTTTTGCAGATGTTGTTTGTACGTGACTTTTTCTTGGAAGCCGTCTGTGTTAGGAAGCACGGAGGGATTCTGTGCATCCCTTGGCAAAAAGAGTTGGGCTCTTTTCCTTCAGCATCTTTGTCCGAGGAGAAACAGAGGAGTGTTACCAATATTTGGTCAAAATGAAGACCCATTTGGACTTGGGCTGCAAAAAGGTTTTTCTGGGCATGTACTGGGATACTCAGTGTGTCCAAAGTCCAACAGAGAAAATATCTTCCCTCCTTTCTAGAATAATGTAGAGCAAACTTCAAGTGACCTGTGTGGAAGTGGTGGGTCATGTCTAGAAACAGGTCTTTGTTTTAATGCAGAAAAGCTGTTTTGAATGGTCTGTGCTGCTGGGTTGAGAAGAGCTGGTTTGGTGAGATTAATCTGCAAATCTCCAGAGCACCATGAGGAAAAGGGGCTCCCTGGGGTGTGATGGCTGCAGGGCAAGGCAGGTTTCTCTCCAGAGGTGGGGATAAACATGCACTCACATTCGAGTACTTACATATTTCTATTAAGATAATTCAGCCAACAAAGCGTATAGCCAAGGGTGATAGAAATTGAGGAATGTGGACTTTTTCTTGGCAGTTTGAATCTGGCTTGGAAGCATTTCAAGGGAGGATTAAATCTCGCTGCTCGGCGGGTCAGGGTTGGGGTAATCGGCAAAGGCAGAGGTTGGGGATGGCTGAACTGGGGATTAGTGCGGCACGACTGCGAGTCTGGGGCTGCTGTAAATGAGGATGCAGATGAAAATATGTCAAGCATCTTTCATACTGGGCATTTTCAAATGGGCTGTGATATTTTCAGGAATTTTGAGCCGGTGGAGTGGGGAGGGATGGATGACAGAGCTGCTACCTGTGCTCAGCACAGGTTTCTGTCTGGGATTAGCTGGGAAGTGATCGTGGTCTAGGCCTGTTTGATCCTGTTTTGTTTGCTTTGTTGGGACTCAAATACCTGAAGTCTTATGATGAAAAACTAACTTTTGTGCCCTGACATTGTTTGCTTTGTGAAATTATCCACTTTGTCATTAGTTCATCCAATTTTGTGCAAGATGTGCATTGTATGTAAATTAATATGGTTAAACCAATGTCAAACACGCTTACATTTGAGAAAGTTAATATTTCTCTTGGCAGTCCTGATATCCTTTGTTCCTTATGTGCTGAATTAATTTCTTCTGCTGGCTCTTGCTCTGTGCACATGGCCACGATGTCCGAGGGACTTGCTGAAAGGGCTCTGCCTTTCACTGGACAAGGTGGAAATTCCTCTGTTTTGCAAAGTGCTTATCTGAGACACAACAGCTTCTGCAAAGCTTCCAGAACAAGACAGCAGACCAAAAACACGGAGTAAAATCAAGCAGTTTGTGGTATGAAGCTCCCACAAGCAAAACAAAGCCGGCCTTGGCCTCATGTTTGGGTATTTCTGGATTGGGTATTTGGGTATTGTTTGGGTATTTCTGACCGGACTGTGCCATGCTGTGGAATGAGTCCAGAGAGGTGGCTCGGTTCTCATGGCCCCTTTGCCATGCCACCATACATTCCACTAGGGTCCACTTCACCTAAATGCAGAGTGCAATGGCTCAGGCTCCAAAAGCAAGCTGCAGTTTCTGGATGCAGAGCTCCAAATCTGGATTTCATCCACTGTCAACAAGGGCTAAAACCAGAGACAATGCTGGTCTGTGCCGCACTCAGCGTGAGCGTTTATCACCTCCTTAACTCTGGGCTGGAGCTGCTGCCATGATGCAGCAGCACTTCAGGAATAAAGTGCCTCTCAGCCATTTCTCAGGTTGTCACAGTGATTCTGCTTAAACACCCATTAAAGGAGGTTCGGGTTCGTTTTTTGGGTGCAAATGAAGCCCTCAGGGTTTGTGCAAGTTGATGCAGGAGTAGTATGAGCTGCAGGTCTTTGTGACCCCATAAAATGCGTTATTTCAATGTATATAAGCATAAATATATGTAAGTATCTGAAAGGAGAGTGTCAGGAGGATGGAACAAGGCTCCAGGTGGTACCAAGCAATAGAATGAGGCAACGACAGAAACTGATGCACAGGAAGGTCCACCTGAACATGAGGCGGAACTTCAGTGCGCAGTGACCGAGCACTGGAGCAGATTGTCCAGAGAGGGTGCGGAGTCTCCCTCACTGTTATGTCTGAACACAGTCCTGTGCCATGTGCTCTGGGATGACCCTGCTTGGGCAGAGCTTTGGACCAGATGACCCACTGAGGTCCCTTCCAACCTGACCCATTCTGTGATTCTCCAGCACCATCAGTGCAGCCATGTGGAAACAGCGAAGCAGCACCGGGTTTGCAGTTGCTCCAAACTGAGAATTTTATGGACTTAAGAATGCTTCTAATTTCCACAGTGTTTGAGGGAGCCAAGCTCCAACGGTGTCCTCGTGAGCTGCTTCCCTCTCCTGGTCTCCATCATCACCTCCTCAAATGAGAAAATGCTTTAGAATCATGGAATCACAGAATCCTTATGGTTAGGAAAGACCTCTGAGATGGAGTCCAACCATTAACCTAGCACTAAACCATGTTCCCCGGTGCCCCATCCATACACCTTTTCAACACTTCTAGGGATGGCAGTTCTGCTGCTTCCTTGGACAGCTGTTTCAATGCCTGAGCAGCCTTTCAGTGCAGAAATTTTTCTTACTATATAATCTAAACTTCCCATGGGGCAACTTGGGTCCAAACTCTGAGGTTTACAGTAGCTTAAATGAAGGCACTCACACATTCCAGGGCACATCTGCAGTGGAGTCTGTTGGGTAGGACCAAGGAGATGGGGATGCAGGAGCAGCACTGGAGGAGAAAGGACTGCTCCACATATGTGCACGAAGGTTTTGGGCTGAACCCATCCATTATTCTTGTGTTTATTTCTCATTCCATCAACTTAAGTTGTGTTTCTGGCATTTGTTTGTTTCCTTTGGGCAGTTATAGTTATATTAGTGTAAATATTTTCTAGTGATTGTCAAGTGTCCAGTTTACATTAGTTGCTTGCAATTTCCTGCTGTAGCCTAATTTTTTTTTTTTTTTTGGTAAAAGCATAAAATTACCCTTCCCATAAGCATCGAACTCTGCTTTTTCAGGCAAAACCCATACCCTTGAAATTTCAGAGGCACCTTTTCATAATTCAAGAACTGAAAAAAGAGGTGGCATCTACACAACTGAGTGAATTCTCCTTCATGGTTGTAAAACAATACAATAAAATCCGAGTGAGTCACTACCGCTGGAGTTAAGTGACCATGGGAAATTTATGGTTATACTTGAGTTGTTGTTTATCTTTCTTTTCATACTACCCATTTCCTATTGAAACTCATTTTTGTTGTCATGTTAGGTATATCTAATAGCAGTGAAGAACAGGAGCCTTGTACGCCTGCCCTCTGCAAAACTGATGGAAGTCTCCTGGCTGCTGTAACAGCAATAGCACAATAAATGCTCGGAGTGAACTGTGCTGAATATCTGTAGTCTGGGACTATACTTTTCATTTTTCTTTTTTATTTTCTCATTGTAAAGGTACTCTTTCCTAACTGCTTTCTACAGTTCCCCATTCAGTTCACGGACAAGTGAGAGCTGGCTCCTGCCCTGGGCTGCCCTACTTCTGCGAAATTAATTTTTCTTGCAGCAATATGAGCAAGGGCTGGCTCTTATTTATTTTACCAAAGTAAATTTTTCAATATGAGAACAATTAATAAATGATTATGGTAAAGAAATTCAGCATTTGTTCCTCAACCCCTATAAATAAGATAATTGCCTTCTCCAGAGGGAAGGGAGTTGGCAATAGTTTCACAGGGAACTGTTGAACTGTTTGACATGTTTTAAATGGTTTACCAAGCAAAATCAGTTTTAAAAGGAAAGGGGCTTGTCAATCAGTCAGCTTGTGTTGGGTTGTTGATGTCCCCCTGTCAGTCAGAGCAGTAACAGCTTTCAGAGGTGGCTGAGGAGTTGCTGGAGGGAGGGGAGAAGCAGCTGCGATAATTTGAGAGGGGGGGTGTTTTAAACATTCCAATTTTATACAAGTGACACATAGTTTCTTGGAGGATCTGATTTATTATTATATGGATTCAGGCAGAGCGTTTGCAAAATTTGCTCTGCTTTATGGTACTGCAGCAAATGTAAACACATATAATTCAACAGTGCCAGAAGAAAATGAAGGTGGGAAATAATCTTTGTCAGCAGCAGGAGGGGTTTAGAGAGAGCTGGGAAAAGGAGAGAAGTGGCAGAGTAGTGACTGAGAATAAGATTTTCTTTTTCATCTCCAAGAGGAATACTGTGGGTCACTTTTGAGGAAAATAGAGATGAAGCAATGCCAGGGGTCAGAGGAGGCCACGCTGGATGCTGCCCAGCACCAGACAGGCCATGGGGAAGGTACCCGGGTGAGTTCCCTGCCTGGGACCCAGGGTGCAGAGGGGCCGTGGGGGCTGACCCCTGCAGCAGCCAGTTCCTTCACTCAGCTGGAACTTGTTTGAGCTCCAAACACAAGCAAGAAGATAAGAAACAGAAACATCAGCAAGAGAGAGGTTTGACAGCCAAGTTGTGCAGAAACCAGATGTCATTCTTCAGAGCTTGCTTTCACCCGGGAAACTTGGGTTATTGCACCTCTGCCTCAGGGTGAGGGAGCATCTTCCTCCCAGACAAAAGCCTGCTATAGGACAAGGTTTAGCCGTGGTTTCAGTGGGCTTCCTGGTAATGGGTCTGTGCAACCACTCACATCTCTGTGGCAGTGATGTACAACACAACCTAAGACTCCCAGGAGGTGCCTTTGTGGCAGGAGATGCTTCCTGGGACACAGGGCTCCCCAGGAGTTCCCTGCTGGGGACAGGACTTCTTGCTCACCAGTTCAGCAGATGTCTTTGTTCTACATCAGATGAATTTAGGGTCAATTTTTGCAGTGGCTGAGGTCTGTGTGGTGTGAAATACCTGCTCTCGCTGCATGGCAGCATTGCTCCACGGGTGGGGGTGGGATTTGCAGGGGATGCACAGCTGTGGATGGAGCTGCCTGGGAGTAGCACTAAGATCATGTGGACATGTGGTTGCAAAGCAAAATGTACTTTGGGAATTTACTCTGGCTGTGTGGTCTTTCTAATTATCTGGAAAATCCAAATCCAGAATGGATTCTGAGACCATTGAACAATTCGGGAGGAGGGAAGGGGAAACGGGAAATGCCGTTTTTTGTTATTCTAAGTTCTTACCTTAGTTCTACAGAACCATATTTAGTTTCTTTAAAACCCTGTTGGCTCTATAGGTATTTCTACTCTTAGGGTGGGAATTTTTGGAATGTTTTCTGAAGCCTGCAATGTGTGGAAACGTTGGGATTTGGTTTCAACTTCAGACTAAACTTCATTGCTCAGTATTCCCTAAATCTCTCAAAGTCCTGGCCTGCAACACAAACGGGCTGTGCATTATTCAGCTATGGATGCAGTAAATGCTGAAAGGCTGATTATGAATATTGATGAATAATCAAATTACACCAGCACGATTCTTGGAGGAGTGAGCCAGATGTCCTAGAAAATTTTCATCTGTTGGGAGAAAAAACACCATCTGAAGCAGTGGTTTGAAAAACCTGTAATCCTGTGACCCCTACTAGCATGATTTTCCTTTTTTTTCCTGCTTTCAGTGTTAATTTCCATCTGCTACACTCCACTATGTGGTTAACTGCCCTTTCAAAGGCTTCATTTAACTCCATTTCAGAATCCAGTGGCAATATATCTGTATTCATGCAAGACTGTCAAGGTTTCTTCTTGAAATACTTTTAGATCCTCAGGTGAAATTACATCCAGGATATCAATAGTGTAAAAGTGTATCCTGGTATCCAGAAAGCAAAATTGAAAGCAAGACTCTATTTTTCTTGTTGCATTTAAAATCCAGGTCTGATTTCAGTTAAAATCTTGGAAAGATCCAGCAATAGGCATCGTATATTAATCAGTGTAAGATGTAGGCCAACCCTGCTGCTTCACTTTGAGGAGAAACCTGCCATTTTTCATTGTCTTTCAAGAACAAGGTAGACTTGGAGGGTTGGCGAAAGTCTTGGTATGGTACCTAGAGCACATGACTAAGAAAATAGTGGTCTATGGAAAAAAAAGGCTTATAAAATGATAAAATGCTTCAATCAAGTCTCAAACTGACATATTTGGGAAGTGAAATCTTCCTCCTTGATTCTCTTTTGTCCCTTACTGTGCCAAAATGTCATGCTGTCTCTCTGGGGTCCATATGATCCCACCACTGCACTTGTCCTTAACACCAAACCAGAAGAAAGTCATATGCTTCTTGTCTTTCCCTTTCATATTTTTCTGGCTTGGTTTCCTTCTTTCACCATGTTTTGCGCTGTTTTTCCCAAACTTGGACTCTTTAAAATGCAAGTGGAAACCGATGGTCTTATCCAAACTTAGTAACATATTGGATAGCTTTGCTGGGAATAATTGCCTCTTTCTTTTCATCTCATCTCAGTGTTTAAAGAGCAACAATACCTCATCTCTGCTAAACCTTTGAACCTTTCCTGGATATCGTTTGGTAAGTTAAATTGACGATCCAGCATTTGTTTAGCTGATCTCTAAAAAGTACCGATGACACAATTCAAGTATCCGCAGGTAAAACTTTGCACCTTGGGATTGTCAGAAATAATTTAAATTTTCCATTTGATCTTCGAGATGATTTTCACTATTAAAAAAGAAAAATGCTGTACACCTCTCCTACTGCTGCCTTTCTGTCCTATTGATCCTGCTTTTTTTACTTTAAAATGGAAAAGAATAAGTTTAGCTGCCATGTAAAAATATTTATAGAGCTATTGCTTTATAGACAACTGAAACTCTGGAGCTGAAAATGGTCTAAGTACCTCTGAAAGATGCATTTGGGTAATTGGTAATGAATTAAGCATCTGGAAAAAGCAGCTGAGCAAAGTCAGCCACTTCATTATGGCTTTTTGAGCTGTTTGCCAGACTGGTGAGCTCAGATAAACCAGACTGGTCATCAAGTAAGATGTACTGAGTAGGCAAATTACCTGATTAAGCAAATCACAGAGTTCCTTTTGGTAATCTGTGGGTTTAATGTGCACTTGCAGAGCTCCACACTGTACCTGTGTCTCGGACAGGCATCGGCTGAGGCGCGTGCTTGGAAGCGACTTGTGGTGCAACACATTGGCCCAGAAGACTCTGGTCTAAAATGAACATATTACCGAAACATTTCCCAGATGTGTGAGCAACAAATCATCTCCTCTTTGCACTTCAATAGAAACAACCATTGCCACTGTATTCTGGGCCAGAGCAGGCCCCAAACACGGCAGAAAGGGGCTATAACAGAGTTCGCCTTTGCAAATTTGTGAGTGTTGGCTCATCCCATTTCGCTAATTGCACCTGTTCCCCACCTCGAGCCAACCACCTCCGAGGCATGGTATGTGCCAGAGAAGTGTCAGCAGGCTCTCTGGTATCTTAATTCTGTTTTTATATGTGCCGATACACCTCTTTTTTTAATTCTGATTTTCCTACAGCTGTTTCGTAGCCAGCCTCGTTGCTAACCACATCCTTTAGCATCCACACTCCCAGCCTGAAGTGAGCACTCCCTCACCCTGACGCTGATGTCTGCAGCCTGGTCACGTAGGGTTGGGCATGGCCAAAGGGGGGCTTCATGTCTCTGTGGCCAGGTATCTTAGGTTGGGGCTGTCTTGCCTTCTGATGGAAGTTGTGATTAAATTCTGGAGTGCTTTTCTATTGCACGGGGTTGCCCAGAGGCTTGTGCCGGTACCCAGCCTGAGAGTGCACTTAGGTTTTATTCTGTTTTTTTCTTTTTTTTCTAATCAGTTCCTTTGTATTAGCCATCATGCTCCTGCTTGTTAATTGAATTCAGACTTGACGTGGATTAGCATTATGGCTGGAAGCCTAATTCTTTAAATGGATACACAAATGCTGCTCCTAAGTTAGTCATTAATTACTTTTATTTATTAAAGCTTATAAGTGTGGCCATTTAGGCCTCATCTGGCAGTTTTAACTGCGACTGCCTCAGCTTATTTCTGCTGGAAGCTGTGCAATGTAGGTCAGGTACACGGCAGTAAAAGGGATTATATTGCTCTGATCATTCACACTTGCTACAGGAAACACCGTATGCTTTCTGGGGAGTGAATATGGCTGAAGCACGTGCTGGTTCTGCCTATAGCATGGAAACTGTATTTTTCATTAGAGTTCATATATTCCTTTGTTGGAAGGATCTCAGATGGGTGGGAAAGCAAACTGTTTACACACAGTCAATCTGGTGTTTGCCCAAGGTCAGCAGGGAGAGAAGATACTTGTACTTTTAATTGTATTTACAGTTAAAATAAGAATTTCAGCAAACAAGAAGACCTAAGTACTTCTAAAGAAATACTATTTTTTTCTCTGCATCTCTTCTGTAAAAATTTTTCATCACTGATTTCATTGCATTATCAGGACTCAAATGAGAAACACTGCTTATGAGCAAATATAGCATCTGAATGTGGGCCAGGAATTCCTTTTACAGTATAAGCTTTTGTGTGAAATAAAAGCCAAACAGCTGCTCACAACTTAAGTCTGAGTAAGTGATCTAATACTATTGCTCTGGTCTCAAATTTGAGGCTAAATTGTTTCTTTGCCAAAGACCTTGTGCCAACCTACCTGGTCCCAATTTGTGAGAACAAAGTATATTGTTTCTGCTGCTCTGGGACTGGAATCACTTCATTTGCCATTTTTTTCCATTACAATTTCAGCCCTGACATGGGAAGCTTCCATAAGGTTGAGAGTTGACTTCTCTCCTCCAGGAGCTATCTCAAGTAGGAAGACATCTCCTTGCAAGGCTGGTCCGATATGATGTGTAGGGATATTTTATTACACTTGAAGACTCTTTCTGGCTTTTGATTTATTTTGCCCTTTTTTTTTTTACTCAGATCTTCTATTCTCAATCTTTTTCTTCTACTTTTGCCGTGCTCTCCATCAGCTGCTCTCCAGGCTTTCACTGTCTGGAAATACTGCAAAGAAGAGAACTTTTCTGGTTATGAAAAAGACAATTTCCCACACCATTAGGCAGAGACCGTATCCTTCAAATATACGGTTGTGCACTTGCCCTTTCACAAAAGGTTATAATTTCCAAAGAATTTGAGTTGTGCTCTAAATGTACAGCTAGAGCTTAAGTTCCTGTAAGATTTATTGCAAACAGATTAGCAGAAGGGAGAAGAAAAATCTAGAGGCCAAGAAATGTCATGTCCTCTCCCATGATGGTGACACCCTTAGCTGTACCCAGAGAAATCTCAGGGTGACCCCAGCCTTCTATGGCAAAACTGAGATTTACGTGCTTGTTCAAAAAATTGCTTATTTTAGTAGAAACTAAAAATGAGGGCATTTGAGGCATGTATATGTTGCATTTACAAATTCACATTGTTATTGATTTTTTTTCTACTTAAAAGAGAGAAGACTTTGTTTTCTCTCTCTCTATTTTTCTTTTTCCTTGGGTCAGCAACTCTGCTTGCAGATGGTCTGCTTTCTTTTCGTGGCATTTAGGGGACGTGGTTTAGGGACTTAGCAGTGCTGAGTTAATGGTTGGATTTAATGATCTTAGATGTCTTTTCCAACCCAAATTAGTCTGATTCTTAGATTAACTGCTTGTTGGATAATTCAGGGCAGAATGAATTCACACATCCATTTAATTTTGAGTGTCTGGGAGAAGGGTCACCTGTGTCTAACTTCCACCACTTAACTCTGTTGAACACCGTGCGGGAGTTTCACTGGATGTTTTACATTGGTAAAATCATTTTGAAACAGACAACCTTGTTAGTATCCGTAACTTGGAGCTGTTTATTTGTGTGACACTGCTGACATTGTGATGAAATGATGTGATTTTTTTCATTTTGTTTTGTACAGCTTTTACTTATGTTTTACAAGGCTTCATCCGCACGGAGGGGATTTGGCTGTTTGCATTTTGCTTGGGTTCTGTTTCACTAAGATGTGCTTTTCCCCTGTCTTTTGAAGCATTCGGCATCATGTAGCCCTGCTCAAGGGTTAATGCAGATAATGGAAGTAGAAACAGCTCCAGAAGCTGACTTCATATTTGCTTGACAGGCTATTCCTGATCTTGTCTCTATAAAGAGATGATGATGCTTGTGGAATAAGGTGTAGAAAACAAGATAGTTCTTACAAAGGTGGAGGAAATGCCATCTGCATGCAGGAGATTTGGGGTGGAGAGAGGGTTACACAGGAGAAAAATGTTTCTTTTGAAGACCACACGAGGAAGAATTTAACAGGCTTTTTAGAGATGCTGAAATAGTCACATGTAAGTGCAGTGTTGGATGAGCCTGGAAACAGGAAAACTTTGATTTTTATGTTGAATTTGATTTGTAACATAGAAGCAAATTCTCTTGGTGATATTACTGTGATGGTTGTGGGCATGTTCTTAGGATGCGCTTGGCCCCGTCGCTTGGGTGCTTTATGGTTTGCACATGGCAGCTTGGGCTCCCCTTCATAGGAAACTGGGAGACAATGAGGGTGGAAAATCCTGCCAGAAGGGGCATTATCCACAGACTATGTCTGCAAGTGTGAGAATAACATGTAAATACAAAGGATGTGATTTTTTGCTTAAAGTCTCCAATGTATACACTTCTCTGTAGTTACTGGGATCTTCTCTAGATAGCCGAGAAAACGCGTTATTCAGCTGCTCTCAAAGTCTTGACTTGCTGCTTTCTCTTCTCATTTTTCTCATATTGAAAATGACAAAGAGTTTTTACTTTTTTTTTCTCTGTGGGATCTTGGCTCTGGAATGGCTAATTCTGATCGTAGATAAGACGCATTAGCTTTGAGTACTTCCGTGCTCCAAAGATGCAATTCATCAAAACCCAAGTACTTTGTGTCAGATCTGATTGTTTCACAGGAGATTTTTTAATCCAACATGTCAAACTTGTGTAAATGTGAGATTGCAACTGAAAGCTGAAAGAAGAAATAAGTGCTTCGTTATCTTCCTTACCTTACAGAAGTGTCTTGCAGTTCTTAGAAAAAAAGAAAATTGCCTTATTTCTGCAAGAAATACACAGCTACTTCATGTTGTAGAGGTGCTCCTGAGACGTGCATCTGCTCCTTGTGTTGGTAAACAGGCTGGTGTTTCATGAGGCAGATTTAGTGATTCAAGTAGAGCAATCATCATCTTCATCTGCCGAATAAATCTATTGCTGGTGGCTTCTTGATTCTGCCCAGAGGTGACTTTGTTAGAAATTATTTGAGCAGGAGAAAGACCTCGAGGGTGTTTGCTCATCTCTTGTTCTGGGCGGTGCTGCTTTCAGTTACCTAGTGCTGAAGATAATATAAGGATCATGAATTTCAGTCAAATGCAATGTGAGTTTGGCATCATTTCTGTTGCCCAGCTCCATCACTACACGCATTTCTAGCTTGTATCCGTAGAAGAAAAATGAGTCTGTGTTCATTTTCCAGATTGATACAGCCATGCCTGACTTGCCTAACCAGTAAGTCTCTGAAGAGATTGTGACCCGAATTGTTTTTTTAAATCTTTCTAAGTGTTTAAAGTGTGTAGGAGCATATGGGGACGATGAACAGAGCTCGTCACTGTTCTCGTAAAGAAACATGAAACCAAATATGTGTGCGTGTTTGTGCATAGACACTCTCTGAAAGATGTTCAAAGTTCCCATCTCTGTCCAGGACGTGTACTGAAGCAGCTGCCTCGGTGCAGATGTGGAAAACTGAAATCTGCCATGAAAACTTTTTTACCTTGCATATAGCAGCCCCCACAGCTGCCAAAATATGCATCCTCTTGTTTTAAAAATAGAGGGGGGTGTGCTGAAAACATCTGCTCCTGCCCTGCACTGCAGCTGTGCCAGGGTATTATCTGGAAATGGCCTGAGTAAGACCAGCCATAACAAGAGAAGAAAAATCCCATGTTTGATGTAAGTGCAATTGTGGCTTTAGTCCAGTCACTTCTTAATTTATATCTCAAATTCAGTTTATCTTCGTGCCCTGATGACTAAACAAAAGAGCTGTATGCACTTGACTGTTTGAAGAAACTGTCCTTGGGTGTGGGAAAAAGAGAAAAAAAATTATTTTAGGGGTGGAGGGTGGAGAATCCAGAGTATGGAGTGAGTGGCACCATCTTGGTTGTTTTAAATGGAGCATAATCCGAGTTTTGGTTTCAGTGGGTGTGCGTGTATCATTTCACGCTTTGAATGAGCTTGAATTTTATTTTTATTTCTTTTGCAACAAGCATCCACCCCAGGGTAAGAGGGGACTTCTCCCGCTGCAGGTAAAAACACTCTTAAACACACTACATTTCTCCCTGGTCTTGAAACATCGTGTCATCTCAAGCTACTACACCTTGTGTGCAGGTTTTATTGGTGCTGCTGAATGTTAGATTTGGGGCTTGGATTTGCTCTGCTCTGCATCTCTTTGGAACAATTTAAAACTGCACCCTGTCCCCTCCTGGATGCCCTCATTTTGGGGGTACCCCCCATGTCAGCTTAGCTCTAGGTAAAGAAGAGTTTGAGGCTGTAAACCTTTAGTGCTGAGGTCCTGAGGTGCTTTAGTCAAAACAAATTTTGAATACTGCCCTTCATTATCCAGTTTGGCTCCCGGAGCGGATGTCTTGTTTCCTGAGGTTGAGCACAGCTCCCCAGGGCGTTGTGAGGAAGATGCTTTTGAAGGCATAAGAAGGAAAACGATTTCTTGCTTCTTTTGTGCCCCGAAAGCAACTGGATCAGGGATGGAACTGCAAGGAGCTCTCCCCAGCTAACAACTAGAGGTTGCTTTCTGGGTGGTTTTTGCTGAGACATAATGTAGCCCAGGATTTCAGAGAGCTTTTGGGGCACTTGGGCCAAATTTGAAATGAATCTAGATATTACTCTTTTTTGTTTTATTTGGAAAACTTCTGCAGACTGTAGGTGCTGCATGTTTCCAATCTGCATCTGGTATTTGCTTTGAATCTTTGGGTCTGTTGGAACTCGAAGCCAAAAAGGTTCATGCAAAGTGTTGTGACCCAAAACTGTTTAATCTCAGATCTGTGGTCTCGGAGCCGCAGCCTGACTTGAATACCTGATGAGTATCAGCTGAGCAAGCATCGCAGCATCTGACTTCTGCCCATGAACCATAAACCTTTTCCTCAGGGAACAAGAAAGTAAATCGGCCTTTGTGCAGGAACAGCCAGCTAGGCCGGGGCCGCAGTTTCCTCGTGCTCGATACCGGACCCCACGGTGCTCTGCTGCAAAGTTCTCCTTCCTTCTAAGTGAAGCCATATGAAAAAAAAAAAAAATCCACTTTTCGAGAGTGGCTGAACCAACCAATTTGTTCAAGCCATTCTTCTGGTTGATTCATTTTTAACTGAAAAAAATGCTGATATATTGAAAGCAACTTGAAAAATGCCAAAAGGGAAGAAGGGGAAACAAGTTAAACCATTTGAAGCTCATAAAAGAAAAAAAAAAAGAATTTAAGTGCAACCACATGAGTGGTGTAAAGTTGGTGTAATACTTAATTCCATGTTAGAGCACAATGTGTTAGATATGAGTTCCTCTAGAAAATAAGGCCCTAAAAATAACTTTGTTATTTATGATTGAGAGTTCACAACACGATCAGCTCGCTGTGTCGTGCTTGCAAGGGAAAAAACCTTCTGGTCTAAAGATCCACTAAGATAAGTCTTCATTTCACTTGGCCAAGGTTTTTACTTGAATGCTGTTCCCAACTACTTCTTTGGACCAGCATAACAAAAAAAAAAAAAAGTCCCTGAGAGCCTCAGCAGCACATGGCTTGAAGGAGGAGATGGACCCAGATTTATGGAACACATCTGTGTAAATGTTCTCAGTGGAAAAGGGTGATGTGTAGGAGTTTAAGGGAAGAGAACAAGTTGGTGCCACAAGTTCTTGGTTAAAATGTGCTTCACTGGCGTAACATTTAACAAAGCATTGGCATTCAGCGAGGTTTCGCTGGACTCTCTTGCTAACATTTTAAACTCACCTTGTCCTTGACACACATTGATTTTACATTATGCCCAACAGAAATTTGCCCAGGCAGAAATTTATCCATCCAGCTGAAGGGATGGGAGGCAGCGATACAGCCTCCCAGCCATGGGAACATGGGTCAAGGACTAGATTTGGTTTAATTATAGACACGAAACACACATAGTGCCTGTTCTCCTGGCGTTGATGGATTACGGTGTTCATTGAGCAACCCAATTTGCAATGGGTAAATTAGCTCAAACAAAGGTTATTTACTGTACTGTGGACAAGTACATGGGTTTGGCTTTTGACAGTATTTTATGTGAACTATAAAGTGATGTTGATTTTTAATATTTCATTTACTTGCCCACAGTAGATGACATAAGCGGCTGCTACCCAGCAATTGTGAGTCTGTTTACTGTGAACTTTTTACCTTGTTTCTGAGGAGCTATTCTTTAGATACATCCATCATCTCTTCCTCATAATATTTTCAAATAGCAATGTATTTCATTCTCTTTCTTTGTCTTTGGGTTACTAAATCTATCATCTTACCGGGAAACTTATGGTGTTGTCAGAAATTGCATATTATGCCTTGGATTAAAGCTGTTTAGCTTGAACGTGACAAGTTGTTTAAAAACAGACTCTTATGCTTTGTATTCATTCTCCTCTCCAAAACTCTCTTTCATAACAATGTAAATAAAGGACTCCCAGAACTGATACAGTGGGGCTGGCACAGTTAGAACAAAAGACTCAGCTATTGCCCAATTTACTTTAATGCAACATAAATCTTAATTATATTGAACAAGCATCAGACTGCGAGGTCTTGGGAGATGGAGTCATTAGGTAACAGTTTGCAGGGAACATTTATCTTCAAGCAAATTCCCAGGCCTCCTTAATTTCTTCTGTAGTTTTTTAAAGGGATTGAAAACAAGAGGTGTAGTATGGATTCCCTTTATGCTCAGTTCATTAAGCAGTATCCAAAGCTGAGCAGCCAGAATAAGCTAGAAATTGCTAAAATAATAATTTCCAATTGTGCAGACCATAGACTTTCTCACATCTGCAGAGTCTGAGGCTGCAGATGGCATTGATGACTCCTGGGTTGCTCCTGTGTGCTGCCCACTCCTGTGGGAGCCGGGAGGTCTCTGTCCTGCTCACCCACGTCTGCATCACAGAGTTGGCGCTTGCAATTCTTGACCAAAGTAAATACTGGGGTTTATATTTTTCCTTTTAATTCCCACCAAAATTTTTTCTCCTCAGAGACATTTCCTAACCCAGCTACTGAATGGCATCAGGATTCTAAATGTGGTTTCCAAAACACTACTTTTTTTTTTAGCAAATTGCTTTCAGATAAAAACAGCAAGTAAAACAGATGAGAATGGATTTTTAATTTTTCCCTCTCTCAATTTTGGTTTATCTCACACTTGCCACAAGCAATATCTCTAAAATATATTTGTGATTCCATATGCTGCCCCCACTTTACAGATTTCCTGGAAGACTGTAGGGAAAGAATTACAAGATCACAAAATGGTTGGGGTTGGAAGGGACCTTTAAAGGTCATCTAGTCCAATCCCCCCGCAATGAGCAGGGACATCTTCAGTTAGATCAGGTCAGTCAAAGCTCCATCCAATCTGACTTTGAATGTTTCCAGGGATGGGATATCTACCATCTCTCTGGACAACCTGTGTTGGTGTAGGCAAGAGTTAATTTTTCCCATGTGGTGTGAAGTATTAAGAAATCCCTTAAACTTGAAAAAACCCAGCCTAGTATTAAGGTTCTTCTTTATACAGAATCTTTGGTTTCTTGCAGGTTTCTCACATTCTCAGTTGAATGGCTCCAACCTAAGCTTTACGTGGGAGCTCTGTGCATTCACCCTTTGATATCAACCCTCCTTTAAGCTGCCGAAAAGCATCAATACCAGCTCATTACTCGCTTGTTTAAATGCTTGGCCTCCCTCTCCCACACCTTCATTAGGACATTTCCTCCTCCCTAAGAAGCACCCTGTGCTTTCTGCCTTTCACCAGCAGAAGAGGTAAAGCAGAATGGTTACTGAGCGAGCCACTTTAGATTAAACAGATCCGGGAGGAGTCCATGGAAAGGCAGGGAAGGATTAAGCAAGGCTGGTGTTTAAAGCACCCCCTGCACTCTGAAGGAGGCTGAAGGTGGCTGAGGCTCTGGCTTGGGGTCAGACCACCAAAATCAGCCAAGAGGGTGGTACAGGTAGAGGGGCTTTAATTGCTCAAGTCACAACTGGTCTCCAAGGTTGAAAAAGGTGCTTCATCAGAGCTGGGGTTCCTCTCCAAAGCAGCTTGACGTGGGGATGGAGGAAGTAAACCTTTCTCCTGGCTGTAATGTGCTTTCAAGGAGGCTGCAAATATGTTTGGGAGTTTTTTTGTCTTCCCTGTAGAAACTTGTGTGCAAGTTACTTGGGGAGTAATGGTGGACATTTCTACCAATCGTTTGTGGTACCCGGGGCTTCTGTCTGCAGGTTGCCAATCCCATAGAGAGGGAGCTAGTGGGATTTGGGGCTCCCCCTGGAGCCCCTGTGAGGGCAGGGGGTCTGCTGGAGCTCTGTGGTGGGCTGGGGAGGGGAAGGGCTGGACAGTGTATCCAGACTTCAAAGAGGAGCACTCCAGGCGGTGGCTGAAATTCTGGAGATGCAGTTGCACGTTTGAGCACAGAAATGTTTATGCAACAGGGGAAATTCTGATGGGAGTGCAGAAATATTTAATGATCTTTGTTTATCATCATTTTCCAGCAGAAAGGAGAGGGAGCAGTGTTGTTTCTCAGATAAAAAGCGAGTTCTTGCTTTTTGTTAATGTTGCTGTCACTCAGCAAATACTCCACCAGAGCTGGCTGACCCGCTGCAGAAGGCTGCAAAAACAGGCTTTTTCTTCCAGCCTGGCAATGCACGTGTTGTGGGAGAAGTGATGCTTCCAGGTGCCCTGCAGGGAATCCTGGCTGCAGCAGAGAGGCTGCAACACACTGGCATGGAGGACGTGGTGTTGTGGCTTTGCCAGGGATCTGGATGCTCTATGTGTGCTGGAGCAGTATTCTGTATTAGTGTTTGGTGTTTGAGTGCCTTTTTTCCTTAATTAAGAGTATTTTGTCATTTATGGCACTTTATTGATCCCTTAGCCATAGCCACCCAGTAAGGTAAGAATACAAACAAGCTTTGAGACTGAAATTGTAAATGTATGACCAGATCCAGGCTGTGTCAGCAGCCTGCACAGAAGAAGCTCTGACTCAGACAATGAGTAGTACCAAAAGGTTTACGTTCCTCACTTTAATACTTCAAACATTGTGATTTGCAAGCCTGTATCAGCCGTTTGCAGCACGCAGGGACTGAGCAGCGATGCCGCCCACTCGGCAAAGGTTTTTTCACAGAATTTTGGAGCGTGTAAGACCTGGCTCCCTCTACTATGTAAGCAATACTAATAACTTCAAAATCTACTTCCCAGCTTGCCTAGGAGCCTGATCTTCGTTTTTTCACCAAAATTATTTCATGGGGAAAAAAAAAAACGGTATTTAAGATGTGCAGCACACTAACTTTTTTGGTAGTTGGGAAAGGGAAGAAGACATGAGATGGGTCCAAAGGGAAGGGCAGGTGGTAGATATTCTCCTGAACTCACTGTCCATCTGATGTCACTAACGCTGTGCTCTCTGCTTCCCACAGGGCCCCCGGGGAGGCGAGGGAAGCCCGGCCGGCGTGGAGAACCCGGTAAGCATCACCTGCCCCGATGGCACTGAGGGCCCTGGGGGTGTCACTGGGTGGTACAGGAGCCTTTGGGCAATGACACCAGTCACCTCCACCTAACAGGCTGTGGAACAGGGGCTTCCTACATCCTTTGTGATGGATATGAAGGGTTTTATTAAAAATTTTTTTAAAATCCCAAACCAACCCCCAAAACCATAAAACCCAAAAACAAATTTAAAAAGAAAAATGGAGGAAAAAAACAACCAACCAAAACAAAAATCCAAGCAAATTCCACTCAAGCACCCACAGCTGTTGTATCTTTTATCCATCCTTCCATTTCTCTTTGCAGTGTTCAGCCTCATCACTGCCCCATCTAACAATGAAGAGGGACAGTGAGTTAGCATGGAAATAGGGAATCCCCCAGCCACGTTAGATGGGAGGTGTGCACTGGCTTGTTTTCTGCATGTGGATGTGTCCATACACTGCCTGCCAGCCATAGTGTGGTGGTGTCTGCATCTGGGAGTCAGGGATAACCAAACCTCAGCCACCAGCCTCGGGCACGTCCCCTGAGCATCGCTGTGCCCTCAGCCAGGGTGAAACCACAGAGCAGCCTTGCTGGGAGTTTTCATTTGAGCTGACTGTAACGCTGTGTCTTTGTCACCTTGGTGTATCTGGTGAGGTCTGGGGGTTTGTCCCTGTCTTTGAGATGGGAAAGGACTGACCCTGTTTCAGCGGGGGAGAAGTGCTGTTTACATCCTGCTGCTGGGTCTGAGTGCTGCTGGAGAAGGGAGAGGTGCAGCTGGCATTGCTCTTTCTGATGAAAACAGGCAGGGATGTGCCCAGAAAGCCAGGCAGTTTTGGGGATTGCTTCAGTGTGCCAGAAAGCAGCACATGAAATTTTACATGTCCCGGCTCCGAGGTTCTTGAACATTGAGAGAATGAGCGGGAGCCACTGGATTTTCCTTTAGGGAGGAGGCTGAATTCTGTTCTCTGCTGCCTCTCGCTATAGAAAATTCACAACTGGGATTTCAGAAAGGGCAGCATAGCTTTCTGATCACCAACATTTTAAACAAGTTTTTTAACTCTGAGGAAAGGAAATTGAGGGGATATGTGCTGCACACCAGCAGCAGCACATGGACTGATGGACAAGAAAGGCAGGCAGGCACTTCCCTTCTCTTCCATTGATGGTATTCCAGAATGCATTAGGTGTTTTCTGAGATATTTTTGTTCCTGAAGCATCAGGGATTTACTCCTGGCCAAGGGATAGGTGCTGATGGGGTGGTGGTGGACCCCAGCCAGCTTTGTTAATTTGTTTCATTTTCCCAGCAGTTGGGCTGTAGGAATAGCCACCAGACAGCTTTGATTCTTCTTTTGCTTGTCTTTTAAACATCACCTAAGGGCTTTAAGGAGCATGGTGGAAAACAGCATTCAACCAAGGGCAGCTGGAGAGGTCAGCCAATGGATCTGATTTTACATGCAGGCATTTATGTAAACGCTGTGCAAGATGTGTCTCTGGTCCATACAGAAATCTGGGAGGTAGCGCTGAGCTCGCACATGCCCTTGAATCTCTTCTCCCTGCTTCACGCAAAACTTTTGAAAAACATCATTTGTTCTCGTGCTGTGACACATCTGCAAATGCACTTGAGTATCCCTCTGATGAAGCAGAAAGCTGCCAGGGAATCAATGCAGAAGCTGCAAGAAAACAAGCATTATAAAAGAAAAAAGAAAAGAAATTAATCATTGATGAGAAAAAAATTTCAAACCTTAGAAACAACTTTTTTTACACTTCTGCAACTGAGGAGGAAAACAGAGAAGAGTGCAGCAGCCACCCACTGCACACAGCCACACACTCAGCCAGGCTGGAAGGGGCACGCCAGTGAAATCCAAGGAATGCAGTGCAGAGCCTGTGGGCTGCCCCACTGCAGATAGACACACAGGGAGCAGGCGTCCCACTGTGTATTGCTTTTGGCTGAGCTGCCAGATGTTTGTTTCTCCAGATAACTTGAATATATATTTCTATATTTGTTTGAGAACCTGACCACACATAAACCAGGTCCTTGTTCCTTCGCTACAGCTGATAAATGAGAATAAAACTTTGTTTGTGTAGCATGCTGGTGTCCATCCCCAGGGACCCTGCCTGGTTAGGGCTTCACAGCCTCCAGACAAAGGCTGCTGGAGAGCCAGAAGGCTCAGCCCTGCCAAGGGAAGTGTTTTTCTCTGGCATTTGTTGAAATGGTCATGTTGAAAAACCTTTTCAGATTCATATTGAAACTTTCAATGTATATCTCTAAGAAACAAGCAGAGAAACTGTTAAGAGGTATTCCTGTCCCTTTTAATCACACCCTCCTGTTGATTTAAACCAAGACTGAATTTTGCTTTTTTCTTCTGCCATGATAGATTCAGATAAAACAAATTAATCCAACAGCTCTGTTTCTTTAAACTGAGAATTCATCATCATGAGAATGCATTTGGACAACTGCTCTCTTCCACAGATATCCACCATACCATAAAAGATTAATTTTAAAACTAGTTCTGGAGGAAAAAATTAACTATTTAGATTCTTTGGAAGTGGGACAAGCCTGGCTGCATATGCTTCAAAAAATATTTGTTATTGCCCCCAGAACCCGCCGAGGGCAGGCAGTGGGTCCTGCTGGGGTCCTGCCTCTGGGCTGGGTAGTTTATTTTGCTGTAGAGAAGCATAAAGTCAACAAGTTTCCCCCTGGGGAGTCCTGGAGGGCAGAGAGGGCTGCACTAAACCCCAGCCTTCCTTTGGGCTTCACATCTCTGGAGGCAGCTTGAGCTCCCCGTGGTGGCACGATCGTCCCCCGTCATCCCTTCCCTGACCTCAGACACAAGGATCAAGTACCCGGGGGAGTGTTTCTGCCACCATCAGCCCAGCTGAACAAACTAGGGAGTAATTGAGTCAAATGGCTCCATCCAACCCATTTTATTTACTCTCTCCATCATCTGGCCCCGTGGGAATCACTGCTGCAGCAGAGGAGCAGTCCTGGAGCCGGGCACAACCACCACCAAAGAGGCTGCTTTTAAAAACCAACTTTATCCCACTGTTGCTACCATGAGGCCAGGAAATTCACACCAGCAGCCTCTCTGAGGAGGTGTCACTTTGGCTGTTTGGTCTGGCCCAGCACGTCCTGAGCTCCATCCCATCCTGCCAGGACAGACACAAGGGTCTCAGCACTCTTTTTCCTGCACATGAGCATCAGCAATTTCATTTCCAGCTGGAAAGCAAGCACAGCCTCAAAGACCCATGTGCACCCACCCGTGGAAGTTGTGTATAAAAAGAAAAACACCTTTTAATACAATTTTATGTGGGATTTTCAGCCTTCTCTGACTGTGGGGTGGAAGAAAGGTTTTGCAGCGCTTGCTGTCATGGTTGGTCCTGACAGCCAGCCTGCTCATCTCAGATGCAGTTCTTTTTCCTTGCCAAAGGCAAAATCAGGTTTAATGTCATGTTAGCTTATTTTTTCAATGTGATATGTCCCAGTGAGGACACAGTTCAACTGTTGGAGTGAGCGTTTGTGAAATAACACGGATTTTTGCCAGAGACCTGGGAGATTTTGCTTCCCCTCTTGCTGCCAGCTGGTGCTGCGTGAGCGGGATGGGGTAGGGATGCACAGCCCTCACGGGGCTTTGTGTTTATTTCTTTTGAAGATTGAGCCATGCTGGGGTGTTCCTGAAGGATGGATGAATAGGATCCAGGATTTGGGAGCTTAGTTTAAGTATTGGTTCAAAGTCTTTGCACAACTAGATGGTGGGAGATGATGTTCCTGTCTCTTGTAATATCATTCTGCTTTCTTCCCCTGGCTTGAAGATTGATCCAAAAACTGATCTGAAGCTCAAAATCTCTCAAGATAAAGCAGGAGACAATCCCCATGAAATGTTCAGTTTGGGGAGTCTCTGAGTAAGGCTCTGCTCTCCTCACATGAAGCAAGAGCTGCCTCAGGACACAAACACCCAAAGCTGAGGGCTAGGGTGTTGGGCAGCACCTGTTTGCATCAGCTGTGCACAGCTACAGCCCAGGGGGATAAACGTTGGGTGCTTTAGGCACAAAATTTCCTTTACAGGTGGGCTTGAAAGAGCATTTTTTTGATGAAGTGTTATTTCATTGGAAAATCCTGACTTGGCATAATTTCTGTTCCTGGCAGAAAAAGTTTTGCTTACAAAATGTTTTTATTTCAAAAGCAGTTTTTGGGGAAATGTGTTGAAATTGGTGAATTGGGATAAAAGTCTTCTGCCCACCACCCATGACTTTTTCTTTCCAAATTTTCATTACGCTACAAGTGTTGCCTTAATTTGAACTTCTAAGAAAGATTTAATCCAAAGGAGTTTTTTGCTTGTGTGGATGGGCTTTTCTCTTACAGATATTCTGTTTGTGCAAATATCCTGATTTGGAACAAGAAGGAATCTAAAGCTTTTTTAAAAGGAAAAACAAAAAGAGTGATTTCTATCCAGGGAAGGGTTATTTCTCTCCCAGCCCTACACGTACTTAAAATCCCATATTTTACATCTCAAGATTTACACTTTCAAACCCATTGGCCATGTGATTGAGGGGACAAGTGCAAATATACAGTTGTTATTCAGTAAGTGCACGTGTGACTGCATGTGGGTAAATCGCACAGAAAATTGTATTTATCCAGGGATTTCTATTGCCCCCCGTATTTCTCACTATGAACTGCCTGTGACAACCTCATACCCAAGGACTTCTTTTTTCTGCTGAACTTCAGGAAAAATCTGATCTGTCCCAGACAGGCTCTAAGTAATGAGCCTCTGCTAGGAGAGCGTATTCCCTGTGCACCTCAGCACCGAGGCACAGACAGGAGTTAGAGGTCACCACACAGTGACAGATAATTTTTCCCAGATTCTGTGACTCCTTAGGACTGCAGCAGTTGTCCTCCTCTGTCGTTACCCATGACTCAGTTATTCCCCTTACAGCATCATGAATTAATAACTCTATGTGTATGTATATACATATTATGTGTGTATAAATACACATAACTATGTATTAATAGAGATTTATTTTTTTGGTAATGTTTTTACATCTTCACGTGGCCACAGATGCATGGTTGCTACCATGGGGATGGGCTATTTTCCCTTTAGAGTTGCAGCAAAGTCCCCTCTGACTCTTCCTGAGCTGCTGGAAATGTCTGGCTGGCTTTGTTTCCCCTGCCTGGCTCTCTCCTCTCGTGGTGGGAGAGCTTGCATGATAAATGATTTGCAGTTTTAACAGAAATATCATCTTATCCCAAAATTTCCAAGCTGAAAAAATACTTGGAAATAAATGACTGTGACCTGTCATTTCCCATATGTTTGTGTACTGCTGGGGATGATGCCACTGTGACCTGCTCAGGCTTTGGATATACAAAACAACACTCATGTTGGTCAATCAGGAAACCTGGGTCATTAATTTTTAATGAGTTTTGATTTTCACCTCCCTCTAGCACAGCTGTCCATGTTCTTAAGGAATCTTTTGGTGTTTCCAAATATCTCCATGCCCTTGCACGCCTGAGCACAAGGTGTTCACTCCTGGTTACAGCAGCACCATCCCTGCTCAACGTAAATCAATCACAGACCAAAATCTGTGCATTTGCAGGTTATTTTTGTCTTTCTCCTCTTCCTTCTGAAATCAGCCACCAAGTTAATTTGTCACATAGTTTTCAATACACAAAGGCTGTTTGCAACTTTTATTTCTTATAAGAAGAATTTGATTCTTCCTTTCAGCCTCTCAAACTGATTCTCACTAGTCAAAATTATTAGCAGTAAATTCTGGCAAGTTTCTTTGAAAAGAGCATATCTCTTGCACAATGTGCACGCAATGATGAGATGGCTGGATGAGGGGCAGCCCCTGGGTATAGGATCAGCTTCTTTATTTATTGTTGAATTGCAAAATATTTGACTTTCTTCCATAGGAAACAAGTGTCTTGCGGCTGGGCTGTTGAAAAATATGTTCAGCAAACCAGAAAGTGATGCTGTTCTTAGGAGGAGAAAAGATTAGTTCAATAGGTTAAACTTTATGCCTAAATGAAGATTTATTTAGCCTCAACTGGCCAACAGCACAGTGAAAGATTGGTGTAACTCCACTGATGGGGCTGGAGCACATCCTAAGGTGCACATACAGACCCCCCCTTTCAAGTGTGATTCCTGGATTTGGGAGGAGGAAGCACTTTAAAAGAGCACTTGCCTGCACGTGTTGGGCAGAAAAAAACAGTAGCTGAGAAAAGGAAAGTAGGCAACAAATTCCAAGGAGATTATAATTGGTACGTGATTGAAATCCCATATTAAAATAATTTCCTGCCCGCTTCTTTGAGACTTACTCTTGGCTTTTCCACAAAAGGGCTTTTGTGGGTAGCCTGGTGTAAGTGAGTTAATAAATCAGGTTTATGATTCTCAGTTAATAAATTGGCACAGAGCCATTGGCTTCTGTATTCGGAAGGAATTAAACCGAGGAGAGCAAGTTAAGCCCCTGTGCTTCTGGCCTGGAGTGAGGTGTGGAGGTTGTCCCTGCCCCAGGCGTGGCCAGGCACTCTGCTGTGCCTGTGTGGCACTGACCCCCTTCAGGTGACAGACACAGGTCAGTGGCATGGTGCTGGTGCACTGCCAGTCATTACTTGCTGCCACTCCTCATTCTTAGGCTTGTTTGTTTGGGTTTTTTTATTCAACTTAGCAATGTTTTTAATTTTAAATTTTAAAATCCTTGAAAAGGCATTGGCTTGAAATATGCTAATATGCTTCTTGAATAATATCGTTGAATAACATAAGATGAACAAAGCTTTTTTTTTTTTCCCCCTCCATTTTAAGCTTTCCCATTTTTTTTTTCTTTTCTAATTGTGCCTGGTTTCTGGTTTTGATCAGGCAAGAATCAGAGCATGAAGAGATCAGCTATAGGCTGCCTCATGAACAGGAGTGCAATGTGGATGGCTTTGGATTAGGGCTCAGTGCTCACCTCAGTGCAGCACCAGTTTGGGCAAGCAGTGGGAAAACTGCAGAAATTGGTGTGGCTGGTGGAGAACACCCTGCACTGCTGGGGAAAATGGGGAAATGTTTCATTTTCTACTGCTGTTAACGCCAGCTTCAGACTGTGCCGCTGGCACCCGCAGCCTAACGTAGGTGTGAGGGGTGTTTCCTGGAGCTAAGGCACTGTGCATCAGTCCACTGGCTGCCTCTGAACACGAGCAGGGGCCACACGGGGGTGACACAGGGCTGTGGGGTTGTGTGACACGTTTTGAGGTCAGGGAGAGATGGGGACCATCCAACAGCAACATTTGGGGTGTGTGGAAGCAGTAGAACTGTCCTTGTCAGGTCCCTACTACACTACTCCTCTGGCTTTTGTGAGCTTACCTTCTGTTCCTTTATCTGAAGGGTAAATAAGGTCCATGGTGAAAATATAGATTTTATTAATAAAAATTTGCACATTTTTCTGGCCATGTCTGTCTCCTTTTTGCTGGCCACAGGTGGTGCCCAAGGCCCTGATGCCCTGCATGTGGGCCCTGCCTTGTGACGTGCCCAGGGTATTGTGGGGGGAGAGGGAATGGTCCTGCTGTGGAAAAGATGGGAAAAGAGTGGTTTGACCCCCTGTCAGTACCGCTGTGCCAGCAGCACACGTCAGATGGTGCTGTGACAGGAGGATGTGGATGGTGCTGAGTGTATCTGGAAAGTCATCGCACAGGAATTGGACTGAAAAGTCTCAAATCGTTCTGATGTTTGTTCTTGCTCTGTGCTGCTTTATCAGATTATATTTCTTCTCTTGTAATTGACTCTTGTTTTCTTTGTTTTTCTTTTGTTTTCCAGGACCTGCAGTAAGTATCATGGATTTTACTGTTGGACCAACAAAGTTAAGGCTTCCCCTTCCCCTGCCTTTCAGTGTCCTTGCAAAAGCACGGCATTTTTGGGTAGAGGTGTGTCTGGAAACAAAATCGGTACCAGATGCTGCTGTATTTTTTTTTTATGATTGTAGACAAATGGGGGGGAGCGGGGGGGGATTTAAAAATGTTTAACTTGCTGCCTCAAGGGACTTCTAGTAATTTTGAACTCAGAAAATATTCAGTAAAAAGGAGTTTTCCCTTTAAAGAGTTCTTTAGTCTGCCTCTATTTAACAGAAAGAGTGCTGTACTAATATTTTAACATGTTAGTGGGTTTATTGGTTCTAAAGCTCTGTCTTGCTTTTCTTATCTGTTGTGTTTCCAGCATTTAATATGGGTTTGGTCGCCTCACAAGGGGGGCTAGAGGGAAAACCATAGCTTGCTTGCTTCTTTCTTTGAAGTCTTGGGTAGAATAATGAGCATTCCTACCAATGCAACCAGAAAATTTATGGGGAAATAGTTGTTTGAAGGGGTAATAGTTGAAAATGTGTCAACTCCTCCTTTAAAATGTTCAGACGTGCCTTTGGCTGTGCCACCACATCCAAATCTGTTGTTCTCCTGCTGGTTTTGGAGTGAGAATTTATGTTTTGTTTGTGCCCTCCAAGTTGCTGAGGGTTGGTTTAAAAAATAAATTATGGGTATTAGGTGCTTCTGGTTTTCTACCTTTCTTCCCCCAAAGGAGGAGGAGGAGAAGAGGTGCAGGCTGTTAGCAGTCCCATTTCCTTGTCTGTCATTGCACTAACAGAGGCATTTCTTCACATTGTTCTCTTCCTATAGAGCCTCGCTGGGTTGAAAAAGGCTCATTTTAGGGAAAATAAATTTGGCAACTATTCCTGGGCTAATAAATTTCCAGTTCTGTTTTGGTGAGAAGGACTGCACATGAAGCGTGGGGGCTGTCCCAGCACCATGGCTTTGGTTCTCCTGAGACTGGCAGCACTACCTGTGGGTTTAGTTAAGGGTTTTCAACCCTTTGAACTTTTGCTTCTATTTCAAGTTCGTGTTTTAATGTAAAGACTTAAGAGAGGGTTGAGCAAAACGATTATTTGGGATTACAAATAAAGAGGATACTGGGATGCTGCCTTATTAAAACTCCAAATATGCACCTCTAAGGGACATTTCCCCCTTGGCTGAAGTCCTTTGGCTCATTTGCAATGGGTTTGTGTAGCTGTTTGGTTGTGCTCAGAGGCTGTTATCAGCCCACACGCAGCCGGGTGCGTAGCTGCCTCACGTGTGCTGTCTGGTCACGTTTATTATGGCGATCCAACACAGGCAACATATGGTGCACTATTAATTTTTCTTTGTCTCTAGTTGGTTTCATTTCCTGGTTCCCACGGCACTATTGAATTGCAAATGGAGCACAGGGGAGATTTAACACAAACAAGACCTTTTTTCCCTTTCCTCTCTCCTTGCCCTTCACTGAAAGACAACTCCTGGTTTAGTTAATTTTTGGTTTGGGTGGGGTTGGTTGGTTGGTTGGTTTTGGTTTTTTTTAAATCCTGCTTTTTAGCATAAGTAGCATTTGCCAGAGACTTCTTTAAGCATAATATAAAATAAGTCCTAGAACCCACAGAACCACAATATTATTTTATTTCAACAGTACTGCATTTATTAGTTTCTTCTGTTTCTTGATTTAGGCCAGAAGGAATTGATTACTTCTTACATGTACAGCATCACACTGCTCTAACTGTATCCTCGATTCTGTTGTTCCCTAGTAGCAGTTGTTCTGGTATTTTATTCTTTTGGCTGTCATAAGTTAGTTATGCATATAAAATTATTAGAATTTGTGGTACAGGATTTGTGGCTGATGGATGATTGATTGTCCTGTCTGTGAGTAAGGGGTATTCTGCTCAGATATGCTATAAAACCTCTGTTTTGGAGAGTATTAAAATCACATGCTGGGTAGGAAATTTCTACAATTGAAATATAGACTTACCACAGACTGTAATTAAACATTTGCAGTCACAGATATTAGCAAACACATTATGTGTGTTATTGTGCTGGCTGGGGAACTCACCAGCAAGCGAGGGCAGGGCGTTCCAAGTGTTTCCTATTTATCTGTGTGTGCTCCAGTGCCATACGTCTCCATAAAAATCTCCCTGTACACTTTATCCCAAGACTGTAATTGGTTAAATAGGCGGTTGTTGAAGTCAGTGTTGTTTCTGGATGAATGAGGAGTGCTGCAGGAGGCATTACAGCTGCAGGGGTACTTAGGAGAAGGGAGAACCCCTGTGCGTGGTGTGGAGGGGGCTGCCGGAGCTGTTCCATGCCATGAGACAAGCCTGACTCCGACTCTGTGCCCACAGCACGCTGACACAACCTGTGTTTGTGGTAGCAGAGGGCACTGCTGTGCCAGGTACTCACCTGACCGCCTGTTTGTGTACCAGCTGATACTGAACAGCTCCTTCCCGGGAATCCGCCGTCGGTCTGGCTTGCAGCAGGCTCTGCTGCAGCTCATGGTGTGGGTAACGGCAGCTCGGGCTGTAAACACCTCTGGGAACGTCCCGAGGAGAGCACGAAAGGTGAAATATCCTGAATGGGCTGTGCTTTATTCTGCTGATCCTGCAGGTGCTGCCAGGAATTTCAGTAGGGTCTTTCCCCGCAGCATCAGCTGTGCTTTCTGCTTCATTGCAAAGTAAAGCAAAGCTTAGATGTGAGCTGGGAGAGCTGCACCCTGCGAGGAAGTTAATGGATCTAAGAGGGGGAAACCTTCACCAAATCAAGTGCTGGAGCAGGAGTTTGAAGCTCAGTGATTGCTGTCCTGGCCGCTGGCTCAGCAGCTGCAGCCTCCACGGCCTCTCCCCAACACCCAGGTGTTTCCTTTCCTCTCGGTACCCCCATCCCAGGGCAGGTTTATGGCCAGGATCCGGTGTGTGCCCTGCATATCCATGGCTTCAGGGGCAGGAGGGGCTGGGCACAGGCAGCAGGGATGGGTTCGAGTTGGCAAAATCTGCGGTAAGTAGCCAAAGGGGAGCAGGAGATCAAAATCCGGGGAAAATACACTGTAGGTGTGACCTTTCTGATAGGAAAGCTGCCCCAAGAGGTTTCTCTGGAGTTTAGTGCCAGGGCTGCCTGCTGCTATGTGATGTCAAGCTGCTCCAGGTGCATTGACTGACTTATCTCCCTTGTTCCCCCCCACAGGGGCAGTCAGGACGTGATGGTTACCCGGTAACTCCATTGCTCCTTTTATTTTTATTCTTTCCTAATCTGCGCTCTGTGGTCCTCTCCAGCTTTTTCTGTGACATTTGATTTTCCTTGCCTGTTTTAAGCTTCTTTTTTTTTTCACTTCTTCCCTCTTTCTTCATTAGCAATAGCTTTTGAGGGATTCAGCCCTAAAACTTAAAAGCCTGAGCAATAATCTCCATTAATGTTTATAGGGATGAAATACTTGAGCGCTTTCATGGTTGTATTCATGCTCTTGCCTAAGAGTTCACTGGACTGCGAAGTGAGTGAAGGCTTTGGGGTTTGTCCCACTTAGAACTGTAAGAGGCCAAATCTGGGACACTGGTGAAAGAGCCTCAGGTGTTGAGATGGATCCTCATTTGCCCATATCCAAAAATTTTTTCCTGGGAGCAGAGATGTTCTGCTGGACGTGCAGGAGGAGGGATCTTGTTCTGGCCAGATCCCAAACCTCAGCCTCCCGGCTGGCTCCCCTCATCCTCATCAATGCACTTGGATGGCCACAGTGCTCCAGCTCCAAGGGGCTCAGCAGCTCCTCGGGAGTGACTCCCATGCACGCACTTGGTGTAAGGGGTTGGTAAAAAACACTGTGTGAATTCTCCATGTTCACGGCATGGAGAGAGAGTTTCCATCTCTGCTCCTGCTTTTTGAATGGATGAGGTGAGTCCTGCACTGCCTGTTGCTCCAGAAGGGGTTTCTTGGCTATTCTTAGCCTTTTTCTTCCTGTGGTTGATGCCCTTTATTCCTTTTCTTTTTTCCTTTTTTTTTTCCTTCTTTTTTTACCTTTTTTTTTTTCCCCTGAATGAGTGTGTTAGAAAAACTGCCTCCTTGTCTCTGCCACCACGTGCCCTGGCCTGGTTCCCTTTGAGTGCCCAGAAACCATAGAAACATCTATTGAGTTTTGTGTGTGTCAGGGAGCTCAAGAGAGGAGGGTTGGAAGGGAATTCCAGGGCTATTTGCAGTTTTCCCTTCCCCTGGACCCCCGTGATCCTCCCTCGGGAGGACAGCGGCGTTTCCCCAGAAAGGGAGAGGTGGGAGATGGGGTTCATTTTGCAGAACCAGCCTGTGCTGCCGTTGCATCTCTGACATGAAAGTACTCCACCAAGTGATTGGGATAGATGAAGTTTGTTGTGAGGGGAGAGAGGGGAGGCTGTGGGCGAGCAGGGCTCTGTGTCCAGGGAAGGAGTTTGTCTCCCTCAGGTGGCACCTGCCCGCAGCAGCCCTGGAGATGCTGGAGCCAGGAGGTTGTACAGATGCCTCAGGAGTCTGTTGGAAATTAAGAGTTTAATTTATTAGAAGTTAAGATGTGAAATTCCACTCTAATGGGCTGTATAATATCAGGTTTAGAGTGGCTTTTTGCCCTTGTGGGGTGTGGCAAACACCGCTGGATTAGCAGTGCCCTTGTCAGGTTTGCCCCTTCGTGTCTCAGTCACGTGGTTTAGTCGCAAAGCTCTGAAAACCAGAAACCCTGGGAGGAAACAGGGACTGTTCCCTAGGACAGAACATCCCCACTGCCCCCATGGGCAGCCTGGCACCTTGCCTGTCCCAGGAGAGGGATTTTGGTGATCCCCCAGCGCTCCTGGATGGTGCAAGGGACTGGCACCTCAACTCTGCTGCCGCATCTGCACTGGGAAAATGGCATTAACATCACCACAAGGTTTTTCCTCCTCTCTCTTACCCCCAGGACCTGCAGTCCAGGTGAGCTGTGGGGCTGGTCTTACCCTGGCTTTGAAACCAGCAAACACTGAATTACTACATCCACATGGCTGTGGCTGCACTAATTAACTTTATCTAATAAGGAGGTGAGGATTATTGTATTTCCAAAGCAAGATTTATACCTGAAAAAGGAGGAAACGAGACATAAAGCAGGCTTGGGAGTATTATTCAGCAGAAGCATATGGACAGGTTTTATTAAATCTGGTTGCATATTCAAATGAACTTAATTATTTAGTTCCCTTCAGGGTGATCAAATAAACTTTGAGCTGTTTCAGGGGGTGGATGTGGTGAAAATGCAGAGGTAGGAGATATTAAGTGGTATGTGGTGACACATGCATCCCTTGGCCAGCAGTGCTTTGAGCTGCTAGTTTATAACTGAGCTGCAAGCAAAGGAAGCTTTAAAGGGATGAAGTGATCCAGAGCTCTGGAAATGGGGCTGAAAGAGAAAATAGCTTTTATAAGATGATTTCAATATTTTTATGCTTAACATCTTAAGAGGAGAGGTTGGGGCCTTACAATAAAACTTTACAGCAGAAACAGTTTATTTCTTTATGAAGTTCTGTAGGTTTATTGTTATTTTTGAAATCCCATGGAGGATTTAGTTTCCATTTTTAACTCCATGGCATAGCCTAATAAATTGTTGTAACAGCTACGAAGGATGTTGGGATTTGTTGCTCTTCCTGTTTGATTTGGTTTCGACATCCCACTGATCATGGATCACAGCACATACCTCGGCCTGAATTTCAGTATAAGGGCTGTTTGGGTCTGTCTTCTCTCCTCTTTCCCCAGTAACATTTGAACTTGGCCCATTTCAGCCAGATTTGACAGAAGGACAAAGACTTTGTAGATAATAATTTAACTTTTGATACTGGGGGTAGGTTAAGGGAAAAAGCCTTCCTGATGCCCCTGGTGAGGCAGAAGCCGTGCTGCCATACAGCTGCCTCGAGCTCAGGTTTGCACGAGGGCAGCGGAGGAAAAGCAGATATGCAGCCACCACAATGATGGAAATGTGTTTCTCGTTGGGCAGGACCAGGCCCTGGGACCGGGATCCCCTGGGACATGTCCCCAGCTGTGCTTCCTGAGGCAAGGAGCATCCGTGCTGTGGAGTGGTTCCCCTCAACTTGATGTGCTGTCAGCGTGTTGGGGTCATTTGTCCTCGTGAAGCTGGAAGGGGAAGGAGGGGTTGGCTGTGCAGAGGGCTGGTGCAGTGGGGCTGTGGCTGCTTTTGTGAGCAGGGCAGGCAGCTGCATCTGGGCAGGAGGAAAAGGAGAAAATGAGGAGCAGATGGGAGAGCTGAACTGTAAGTAGGCTTTGAGCTGGCCTTTCAGAGCAGGAGGATCTCTGCATGACACAGCTGTTTAATTGGATATTAGGAAACATTCCTTCACCAACAGGGACGTGAAGCATTGGTCCCAACTGCCCAGGGAAGTGGTGGAGTTACTGTCCCTGGAGGCATTTAAAAGATGTGGCTCTTGATTTAGTGGTGAGGGTAGCAGTACTGGATTAATTGAACTTGATGATCTTAGAGGTCATTTCCAACCTGAATGATGCTGTGATTCTAAGCAGTGGCTGTGCAATGCTCTCAGCAGCCTTGCCCCCATCTCTTTCCCTGCCTCATGCAGGGATGGTTCTATACTTGCCTTCAAACCACTCAGTTGCTCTCCTACACGATATTTCTCCTCTTTCCCAGTGAGATGCTGCCTTTGTGGTTCACCAGAACTCATTGCCTTCTCTCTCTCCATTTACTGGAGAGGCCTTTTGAAGCAGAAGTCTCTGTTTCTTGAGAGTTTCATCTGCCTCTACTACTCATCCCTAGAATCAGTGTCAGCTACACCGCTACGTGACATCCCAAATGGAGGATTGTCACTTCAAGTGGGAAGAAACCAAAAGAATGAAGTTGATTAATGAGGGGAATTACTTCATGTGCATGTCTTCATTAATAGAAAGCAGAGCAGGGAAGAGGCTTAGCAGAAGTATGATATGAAACAGAGTTGTCTCCTATTTTATAAGTTTCCCTTAGAATACTAGGATTTATTTTTAGTTGAGCAGTGTTACTCATTTTGTTCCTCCGGTGTATGATGTTTGCATTCTGAACTTTGTTAATTACTTGTGTGTTGCCTGGAAGAACCGAGGCATTGTCCTGCCTGTCTCTTGCAGCAGTGGGAACATTTTGGGAAGGCAGGGAGAAAAGGCTTCATGTTCTGCCTGCTTAGAAGTAAGGTAGCTTGTTACTGAAAATAATGCAGCATTGAGTATCCAGCTCTGAGGTCGCCAGCACAGGAAACGCATTGTCCTGTTGGAGCAAGTCTAGAGAAGGCTACCAGGATAAATAGAAGAATGGAGAACCTCTGCTATGAGGAAAGGCTGAGAGAAGTGAGACTTTTCAGCCTGGAAAAGAGAAGGCTTTGGGACATCCTAATTGCAGCCTTCCAGTACCTGAAGGAGCTACAAGAGAGCTGGAGAAGGACTATATACAAGGGCCTGGAGTGACAAGACAAGGGAAATGGCTTCCCACTGACAGAGGGCAGGGTTAGATGAGATATTGAGAAGAAATTCTCTGTTGTGAGGGTGGCGAGGCCCTGGCACAGGGTGCCCAGAGAAGCTGTGGCTGCCCCATCCCTGGAAGTGTCCAAGGCCAGGTTGGATGGGGCTTGGAGCAACCTGGTCTAGTGGAAGGTGTCCCTGCCCATGGCAGAGGAGTTGAGCCTAGACGGTCTTTAAGGTTCCTTCCCACCCAAACCATTCCATGATTCTGTGACTAACAGTGTCCTTTTCTAATGACAGGCAACTACACCAATATAATCAATTAATGGACTTAAGGTGAAAAAGAATCACGACGCAGGTATTGCTCAATGCTGGCATTTCATTTTGGGGAATAATTGATCCATTGGAATTGAAATACTCCTGTACAGGACATTCTCATGTATTTATAGTCCACGTTAAGATGCTGCTGGAGCTAAGCAGGTCAGCATCTTCAGAAACTTTTATTTTGGGAGCTTTGGACAGTGAGCTAATATCTTCCTTTGGCTGCAGCGTTGTAAATCCAGAATTATCCACTGAAGTCAGCTGTAATGTATAAGCCAGAAATCAACTGGTAAGGATGGTTAAACTCTGGTTTTAATTAATTTTCAAGACATAAAGTGAAGCCAAATGTGTTTTTCTAGGCTGATGTCTGTGAGAGGGTTTGAAGAAGCACATGTAGAAGGGAAGATGGTTCCCTGACTTATAAAAACCCAGCACAGTGAAGCACTGGAACAGTGACTTTGGTTACAGCTCTAGACCTTGACCATAAACAGAGGAGTTTGGGGTTTTCTCCCCTCAATTAAGAATTTCATTTAGTAGACAACTTAGACAGGGAAAGTCTGTGCAAGCTTTTCATGTGTGACCCATAAATGTACTATGAATGCAGACAGGATGATGTGTGGGAAATGAGGAACACATGCCTTAGCCAGTTCCTAGCGGCAGCTCCTCCGTGCCATTGTGGTTCCTTTTTTACCAGAAAGCTGCAAGGCATGCACTTAACCAGGCATTTTGGAAATGGCAACACCAGAAAACCAGATGTGGCATTAATAACAACTAGTTTTACAAGAGAACTTTAGGAGTAACTCAGAATTGAACTGCCTGATGTCTCAATGAGTTGCCTCCACTTGTGCAATTATCTCCAAGTGCTGCTTGGGTGTGCTCGAGGTGCAGCCTGGGAGAGTGGCTGGAGGAGGCCTGTGTGGCTCTGGGATTGCTCCATGTGCAAACCAGAGAAGCAGGCAGTGTTTTAACTCTTCAGGATGTCTGCAGAAATCCCATGTGAGGCCATGCTAAGTGGTCAGATCTCATGGGCTGTGTGGACCCCAAATTTTCCTGGTTTTTTACAGTAGGCAGTTGTTTTCCAGACCTTGGGTGGTAGCTCACGCACAGGCGCAGTTGCCTGTGGTGTCCAAAACACATTGCATGGGTGTTTTGGCTGGTTGTGCGTTGCTAGACTTGGATATTTTAAACACTGTGTGGTGTGACGAAGGTGTCTGCTGGTGAAGTATTTAGTTTTCTTAGCTAGGCTAATCAAGGTCATAACTGTAATTTAGGGTTCAGTCCTGTGTTTGTTCTCATGTTTTACTCATAAACATTCAGACTTCAAGGAGCGTCTCCTGTGCGCGAAGTCATTTGCACACATACCTCTCCCAGTAAGAGCCCAAAAGACAGAAGTAACAAACATTCATTTTACAAGGCAAACTTTGTAGTTCCAGTCTTTTTCATTTTATTTTAATATCAGTTTTGTGGCCAATTCATGTAATTATTTGCCTAGAGGGAAAACCCTCTTTAAACGGGGAAAGCGGATCCGGCGTGTTTTCCTGCTACATCCATTTGCTGGCTCTCTGATGTGGAAACAACAGTGATTTTGTGAAGACCAGTTCTTCGTGGCAGCAGTTTATTTTCCTTTTGATTTAGAGGTAATTCTTCCACAGGGATAATAAAAAGTTGTCTTATATCCCACCCAGTAGAGGAATTGCAGATGCATTTATTTATCCTCTGTGATTCCAGTGGTTCTGGATAGGGAGAGGAGAGGGCCTGGAGAAGGTGCTGACAGCAATGGCGAGGAGAACTTTGCGGCCCAAATTGCACTGGCAAGGGCAGAGGTTTGGTTTCTGGCTTCTCATGCTGCTTTTCCTCTGGTTCCCTGCTTCGACTGTTGAGTGCAGCTGGTGGGTCTGCATCTCTGTTTCCAGGGCATTTGGGTCCAGCCCTGTGGCAGAGAGGCTTGGTGTCTAGGCAGAGGAAAACTGAGAAAACCAAGAAGTTTTCTCATTAACCACTAAAGAGAGGTAATCCAAACAGAAGCTGTCAGCCAGGAATGGCACTGGTGTGGAAAGACTGTAAAGGCAGTAAGTTGCTGAAGTGTTTGCTTGAAACACCAACATTCCTCCAAAATAATTACTTACCTACTTAAAAATTGCATTCCCACCTCAGAGGTCATCTCCTCTCTCATAGGTGGACATTAAAAAAATATATCCAAAGCCCGACTGGACATCAAATGCTTGAAGAGAAAGCAGTTGTGCAGAACACGTGGAACTCATTTAAGCCGCAGAAATTTGGGGGAAGTCGGGGGACTCTTTCTTCCATAAAAGTACTTTGCTGTTTTGGAAGAAAACTGGTGCAATGTGATGCACAGATGAGAGAGTTCTTGCCTGTGAAATGGTGATCTGGCATGTCTGCCCAGGAACCGCTGTGCTGGGACAAGTGAAAAAACTGGCTCTGTTTTGGCATCTCCAAGTGACCTTCCTCAAAAACCCAAGCAGTGCCCTGTGCAGCTCCAGGCCAGAGTTTGTTTTCCACCCCTTTGGACCAGTCAGTGTTAGATTTGAATCCAGACATTTTTCTTGAGCATCTTTGAGAGGACATCCAAAACAAAGAGGAAGCTCTGTGCACAGACAAAAGGCGGCACGTCTTGTGGTTAAGGAAGAGGCAGCTCCTGCAGGGAAAAAGGTCCCTTATCTCATTTGAAACCCTGCAGAATGTGGTTGACATGTCTGGAAGACAGCTGGGAACCGAAGCACTCTGGTGAGCTCAGGCTAGCGATGCAAAGGAGGGGCCGAACAGTGGGCAGAGCCCAGCGCTGCCCCAAAAGCATTCTGAGGATAGGGTTGGGGTTTGGTTTTTCTGGTTTTGTCTGTTTGTTTCTTTCTTTCCCAAGGCTTTCAGAAATGCTGGGAGCGTCCGTGCCCTGTGGAAGGGAGATGGGCTCTCCCTGCAGAGGCTGGCTCTGCACGGCCGCCGGATGCCCGGCGGGGACCAGCCCGGCCTCCGAGGTGGCTGCTCCCTTGCAGAGCCGTCTGGTTTGCATTATGGGTGAAGTTTTTAGCAAATTACTGCTCCTTTCTGCTCTGTTTCCATCAAAAAATGGGCAGAGGCCTCCCAGCAATCTGTGGACAGATTTTTTTTTTTTGAATAGAGCACAGATTTGTGGGGTTTTTTGTTGCCTTGTTAACACACGCTTGGCTCTTATCGGGCTGCTCTGCATCGTTTACCTGACACCTCTGTTGGGGGATTTATTGCTGGCAGCCTGGGCTGTGGGACATGGTTCCCTCTGAAGAAACATTTCAGAGCCTTTGAGGTTTTGGTGATGCTGAGCCACACCAGATTCTGTGGGCAATGCCCAGGGTGTATTCAGGTGGCCTTTCTGGAAAGAAACGTGGGAGAGGGATGAGAGTTGCTGCAGCTGGGGGTCTCTGTGAGTGAGGGGGACTCAGCTCATCCCACTGCCCAGAGCAGCCCCGTCTTTTGGGATCTCCCACAAGACTGGGATTGGATGTTACATGCAGGGAGATTAGATTTTGGGGAACCCTTAAATGTCCTTCCTCATAAAAAGAAATGGGCTTTTCTAGCTGAACAAGGAGAGCCTGGCTCCAAGGCCATGCAGGATGCGGCCTACATGTGTAAATTGTTTCCAAATGAAAACAATTAGTCTTGCAAGCATTAAAGAATAATCACGTCTCATCAACGTTGCTGTTTAGTGCTTGTAAGAAAATTGTAGAAGCTGTTTGGTTTTGGGTTTTTTTTTTAAATGATGCAAAAACTATCATCTAGTAATGGAAAAGTGGGTTTCCAGTTTGCATGTAGTCATGGAGCAAAGGGGAATTTGTGTTGGACAGTACTGAAACAGTTTTTTCAAACAAAGAAACAGAAAATTGCTAGCAAAGGTTTGTTGATAATCATGCTCATGCTTAAAAAATATTATTTATTTTTAAGTGCAGGGCTGTTCCAGTGTGCAGCAACCCCATCCCATTGCAGCGAGGCCCTCCATACTATATATAAAGTTAAACATGAAACCAGTGTGATATAAATGATCTTAATGTTTAAACATGACAGCCCCTGGTAGGAATGTTTCCAACATTATGTCATGCTGCAGTCTGATATGATTTTGGGGTCTCACACCAGGAACCCAGAAGTCAGGGCTGATGAAGGAGGAACCTCCTGCCCAGGACTTCTCCAGGCTCACAAAAGTGAGTGGTGTGTGCTTGGGGTAATTCCTTGTATGACCAATTTCATACTCTTCACAAGTTTTTTAATGTAGTAATAAATTTTTTTAGCATTATAAACAATAATGATAAAAAAATAAACAATTAAATATAATAAACCATGTATTTAAATGCAATGATTTAAATACATTTGAAAGGACAAATTATTAGTGCAGCAGAAGTGGTATTGGATGGAGTAGAAATTCGTTATTTTGTAAGGGTTTCTGATCCTTCTGCACTGAGGACTTCATGGAGGGAGGATGAGGTGACATCCCAGAGCAAGTCTCTTGGACTCAGTTTATTCACAGTTAGTGCCAGTGATTCTCATCTGCTATTTAGAGGACTCACAGTTCATTTTTTGTTTCTCAGTCCCTTCTCTCCCCTTTCCCTTCAGCTGGGAAGCTGGGAGCAGCCACAGCAACCTGGCTGCCTTCCTCCACTTTCCTTGTGACGGGCCTGGCAGGGCATGCTTGGCCGCAGCTTTTGCCAAAGCTTTCTTCTCACACAAAAATGTGCTGAGGAACCGCATGGCCAGCAGAAACTGTCCTGCCTGTGAGGATTTACAGCGTGGCCTATAGGAAGGGATGGTCCCTGTTCCCTGGCTGTGCTGCAGATGACCCAGGGCCCTTTGCAGGGATAGTAAAATATTGTCATGCTCTTTTGTTCATTCCTTAAAATATAAGATTCTACCCTTTTTTGAAACCACAAAGACAGAGATGGAAAGGCAGCCCCCTGAATTTGTCAAAATTTGACTGCAGGGTTCCTTCCGACCCCTGTGCTAATTTTTAGCAGAGCAGGAAACATTAAAAATAACCATGAGAGAAGATTTCCCAACTCAGAAGGATTGTCCTCTTAATAATCTCTGGCTTTGTTTTCACTAGATATTTTCCCCCCTTAAAATTCCTGTAACGCTGCTAGAGCAAGTCCATCCCTGCCAGCAGCAGCGAGGGCGCTGGCAGGGGACGGCAGAGGGCCAGGTAGCCAGGCTGGCACCTCGGCTTGCTCTGAGCCAGAGGTGAGTGATGTACGTGGGAAATGCTTGTTATTTATTGAAAGAGCTTTTGGATGTGAACCAGAGCTTGCAAGCTCCACATTTCCCCTTTTTGGTGAGCTCAAAACTGTTCTCAAGCCTTCAGCTGGTCTCAGCAATGGGTGAATCTCATTTTTGCAATGAGAGGTGGCATTTTAGTGCTGTATCTCAAGAGTTCTGAGCTTTCTACTGAAACAAATGAAAAATATATCAGAATTTGTTTTAAAATGCATCTGACTGTAGCCCCTTACTCTGAAGCTGAAATGCTGTGTGGCAAAACCAAGGCATGCATCAAGACTGCATGATATAGTAACAAGCTCTGCTGAAGCTTCGACATCTTATCTGACCCACGTCTGCATTCTCAGCATCAAGGTATAACTATATATCATTAAGTAATATATCATCGAGGTATACCATAAAATATATTACATTTCATAAATAATGTCCTCACCTGGGTGGTGGCAAAGGGGGATGCACCGCTGGATCACCACGGATCATTATTCCTGCAGGAACACCTGTGCCGATGTTAATCTTTGTGAGGGGTGAAACCAAGGTGTGTAATTGCAATTATCGCTCACCCCTGCTCCATGTCACCACCTCTCCCCACTAACCCAGCTCCTCCTGCCCCAGCAACCTGAGGGCTCCCGACAGATGTTGCAGATGTATTTTCCTTACAAAACTGACAGCAACGATTTTTCTTTTCAAATGGGGAAGGTGTCCCACAGAGCTGGTTTGGCCAGGCACTGAATGCAGCTGGTCCTCACTGGTGTGTGGTCAGAAAATGAGATGTGAGCTGGTTACCAGCTGGGAGGGGGCTCTGGGGTCGTCTGGGACCCCAACAGTGTTGTCTTCCTTGAAGTACCCATGATTGACAGATTTTGTCTCACTCAGCCAGTGCAGTGATGGTTTTTGGTCAGAACTATGTTTTGGGGGAAATTGATTGAATTTTTCCTCTACCTTGTCTCAAAGCATTGTGTTTGTCCTAGGCAGAAAGTTCATCCCCTCTTGATGGAGTGAGTAAAGAATTACGTGAAGCGTGATCACTGTGTGTGTGGTTTAGAGCAAAGGACTGTGATCAAGAGTGGGTGAAGGCACGAGTGAAATTTCTCCCTGGGAAAGAGCCCAGCCTAAAGCCACTGTGATGCTTTCTATTGCTTGGGATGTCCAAGGAGAAAAATCTCCTTTTTCATACACTTTTCCTGGTTATTTAAGCTGAAGTGATTTTTGTACCCTCAAAATGAAAACTTCTACAGAGGTTGGTTTTAAGTGGGGGAATAGAGGGTTACTTGTTGTTTTCCTGTTCCTTGTTTATCAAATAAATTAGAGATTGCTTCATCTTTAATTAAAATGACATGGAGGAGAATTCAAATAAAAGACAATAACAATCTCAACACATGGGCACTCCTGAGATTTGCAGGCAGTCAAGTCAGGCAGCCCAGATTTCAGATGTTCTCTCTACTCTGATTTCATACCCATGAAATCCCCTGGCTGCTCTTGGGAGCCCTGCCTTGCTCACACAGACATTTGGCTGGGCAGGTAGAGCAGAGTCAATTAAATCTCCAGCCCAGACTAACAAGACATTTAAAAGTCTGTGTTAGTCTTGTCCATTCAGTGCTGTGGCTGGCCAAGAGCCCCTTTGGAACCCTGATGGATATTGTTTCTCTCAAGCATTAAATGCTTTCCCTCAAACATCTTCTGAATAGGCCATTGTTTTTGCTTCTGGATGTCTCTTTGTGGACTGATACAAGAATAGCTAAAAGCTGAAGAACTGGCATTTTATATTTAAAAAAATAATAATTCTGGGACTTTACTCCTCCGAGAAGTTGAGTGTGCTGCCAGTTCTCTGCTGAGATCCCATGTCTGATCCTCTGGAAGTCAGGGAGTTGCATCAGGAGCTTCAGATGAATCACCTCAAACAATCATAGTTTCAGGAAAGAAGCTCCATGAACCTGATGCCGTTCCCAGGTTTTAGAATCTAAGTAATTGAGATGAGATAAAGTATGGAGGAGATGCTGGGGTAGTTTGGTTGTGACCTGCAAGCCTTTGCATTAACAGACACAACAGCTTTATTTATATTTTTCATTACCGCTGTGTAGCTCTTGTGCACTGGTAGTTCCTATGAGAAAAAATACACAGCACATGAGGAATATAACCTATGTTTGATCACTTCGGAAATCTCATGGGTGTAAAGAAATCCCCATTTATTTTCACGTGAACTTCTCTCGTACAGGTCCCCCAGCTCTTGTAACGCAGGTCCTGATGACCTGCCCAGGTCATCTGGATTTACCTCTTTTCCCTAACAGAGCTGTGTTCCCCAGAGTTTCATATTCCAGACCCCATCAGCATAGCCGTTGCAGACTGATTTACTCCATATCTACAGCCATTTATTCCTTGTCAATGGCTGTGAGCTGGAAGGATGCTCTTTTAATGCAGCCATTGGCCTCCTCTTACCCACCTTTGTCTCTTTCCTGATTTCCCCATCACAGATATAAGATAAACTAAAAAAGACTCACCCTAATCAGTTCCCTAAGAAATACAGAATGCTTTAGCATTGTACCACGGTCCAAACTCCATTAGCTTTGGTAGATCGTCATGGTTCCCAGGGCTGTAACATGGGAAACGTTTCATCCCAGAATGTCGGGAGGAGGGTGTGCATGTTCCACACGTGTGGCTGGGCAGGGCAGGTGTAGGAGGGAGCAGGAGCTGATCCCAAGGCACAACTTTGCAGGTGGAACCCTTACATTTGCCACAGGCAGTGGATTTACAGTAACTCGTGTATGTGTCTTTGTCCCCAAAAGTGGCAGCTCCAGCTGATGACAGGGGCAGCTTTGGCCTCAGAGCACCTGTGCTTCCTCCCTCCACACATCCCTTATCAAAAGCAACGTTTCCTTTGGGCCCACACATTCAGTGGTTTGGTGTTAATTAAGGGCTTAAGTGCCAGAAATGCTGGGGAATTAACCATTTTCCATATTGATGCAGCAACCCTAGAAACAGGAGACCTGAGGGAGAAGTGGGATAACCGAGTCCTTTAGCAAAAATAAATGGTTCAGATCCAAGGTCGATGTGAATCCCTCATGGATCTGCTCAGTTTAACCAAATCAGGCATGTTTTACTGCTGCTGGTTTTGACTTTCAAAACCTCAGGGAGTCCCAGGCGAAGTGCCAGAGCAGTGTCACCTTATCCCTGTCACTAATCCTGTCGCTTCCTTTCACGCTCCTTCACACTCCGCAAATTGTTTGATGCCTCTTACTGTACCTCTGTGAAACCTTCCTGCTGGATTGCATGGATGGAGGATTAGGTAAATCATAGAATCATAGCCAAAGATTGTACTATACGTAAGTAGAGTCTCTTTCAGAGCATGCCTGATTTTGCTGTCTGTAGATTAATTTTTTTCTTCTTTTTTTTTTAATAATAATGCTCTCTTTTCCTTCCTTCTTCAGGGGCCTCTTGGCTTGGATGGCAAACCAGTAAGTAGCACTAAGTGCCAAATATAACATGTCTTTGTTCATGCTGCTCCACAATAAATAGGCAGTATCTCAACTATTACTCATTTATTGCTACATATATAGCTGTTTAGAAGGGACAATTGTGCTTGGGAAAATGACTCCATGCAAGTCTGAATTCTGAGCCAGGGCTGGCCAGCACAGCTGGAAGTGAACTTTTACCTGTCAGCTCGTCTCAGCTGCCTCTTCCCTTCCTGCGCCAGCTCAGCGAGCACAGACTGCAGGTGGGCATCAGGCCAAATTTGGGGAATAAACTCCAGTAGCACGTTCGAAGAGCAGTGTCAGTGATCTTGGTTGTGTGCTCCTGGCACTACAGAGTGATGCCATAAAAATAATTGATCCCAAAGCGGGTTCCATTTTCCTCCAAAGGACCTGAGCTGGGAACTGCTCGAGGGTGCCCAGTGTCCATGCAATACTTTTTGGAACAGACTGGATTAATTTATGAGCTGTTTTCTTGACTTCATTTTTGCTTGGAAGCCCTTTGGATATTCAGGTGCTTCATTCTTTTCTTACTTATTTTACAGAAACGCAGACTTTTTTATTTTTATGCTAATTGAACCCTAGCCAGCTCTGATTCCTTCCACTGAATGACTCCTACAGAAGGTCACAGCTCCAAATTTTGTCTCCAAACCCCATTCTCTTCCACCACCTTCACTAGAGGGCCCCATATGAAATCTTTTAAAATTCTGGTCATAAACCAAGTGGGATTTCAAAGTGGGTAAAAGTCATTCAGTCTTGCAATTGAAAAGCTACTCCAGACACTTATTTCTATCCAGTTAGGGAGTGTGTTGTTGTAGCTGTACATTGTTGTGGTTGGTTTTTATCCTAACCCTGAGGATAACAAATGTGAATAAAATCTAGAAATAAAGCATTAGATGAGAAAAGAAGGAAGGACCAGCTCACAGCCTGGTGCTCAGGGCTTGACTTTCATTAGCAAAACCTCATGCTGGGAGCGCAGTCAGACCCCAGAGCACAGCCCTGCACCCCCAGGCTGGGGTGCCACTGCCGGGCTCGAGTGAGAGGCAGGGGAAATCTCAATGACAAAGCAAACTTATCACACAGCCAGACTCAAACCAGACTGTTCATGATCTCTTCCACGACAGTAAGGGGCCAGCAGCCTTGCTCAGAGAAAAACAGTGGGAGGGAAGCTGCATGGGAATGCAGATGCTGCTGCCACCGGCCTCTCTGCTGACCTTCCTGCACTGCATCCCGCTGGGTCCCACTTCAGCACACACTGTGAACTGGTACCAAGATTTGGTACTTTTCTGTGCTGGAAGGCAAATGCAGAGCAGACACATCAAAGCGTTGCTCTCGGCTTCTCTCTGGGGCTGCAGTGTCTCTGCCTGCCTGTCCTACAGACAGCTGCTCAGAGGGAAGATGAATGATGCCTTCAGCAAATAGGCCAAAGAAAGCAGCCTGTCCTCCTTGTTTATTTCAAACAGATGTATAATTGTTGTAATGATATGCTGAGCATGTGTTTTTTCTAGAAGTGATTTAGTACCTCAAGATATCTTTTGCATCTATTTAGAGTCACGTGTTGGAGAGCTGCAGTCACACTGCCTGCCCTGCCCTGCTCTGGTCCTTCTCCCTACTCTGTCCTGGCAGGAGCAGGCAGGACCTCGTGGGTGCCTCTTGGTAGAGCGTTGCTCATGTCAAACACTGCCCCACTTAAAATAGTAGCATGTATTTCTTATAATAATAGAGAATGTGGCTCAGGTTCGTGAGTTGATGAACGCAATTTCCTTGGGTTTAATGACATGTGCATTGGTGATTCTGCTGTTCCTTAACTTGGATTCTTCTTGTGTGTTTCCAGGGACCTCCAGGACCAAAAGGGGAAAAGGTAAAGGCTGCATTAACATGTGGATTTTGGGGAAGAAGTTGTATATCCTCCTGTTGCTGTAATTCCCTCAAGTTCAGGTTGTCCCAATAACCCAGCTGGGTTTTGTTGGGATGTGGAGCTGTAAGAGTGGGTTCTCACATTTCTCTTGGAAAAGCCCCGGGAAGGGGAGGGCAGGAAGAATTTGCAAAAAAATAGGGGGAACAAATATAGTGTTAAAGCTCACCCATGCTGTAGGGTTCTGGTAAACCCCTAAGAGTCATGAGAGTGGCATAAAACTCTCTTCATTCCTCCAAGAGATCTGGGCTCTGTCACTCTGTGTTTGCGTGGCACCCGTGAAATCAGAGCAGCCAAAGAAGGTCATTACTGAAAGTGAAGATAATTTTCACATGTGAAGGACATAAGCAGTTGCTAGGGGAGCCTTAGAGTTGGAAACAAACTGCTATTTCTGATTTATTATCTGTTTCATTGCCTGCCAGGGCAGAATCTTTCCCTATTGTGTTGTCTCCAACCCTTCTCCTCCCTCATTTTAAATACATTAAGCAATAGGACTCTTGCCACTTCCCTTGTGTGCTGTACCCGTGTCCAGCTGACCCTGTGCTCAGTCCTTCAAGGGTGACACTTGAACTCTAACCCTTTGCTGTTTCTCCTGATTTGCAGGGGGAAACAGGAGACATCGGCCCAAGGGTAAGTGGTGACACCGCACATTGATTTATTCTAAAATCTGGTTGGGTTTAGTCACTGCACAAAACAAGGCTTTGTGCAACCTTGCTGCAAACAGTACAGTAGCAGTTGTGGAAATGTTTAATTTTGCCTTTGGAGCTCTTTGTGGTGATGGTTTTCCTATCTCTGGCCACGAGGAAAAAAAAAAGTCGAAGATCTTTGGGTACCTCATGAAGGGTTTTGCTTGTACTGAACTTTCTCATCCCTGATTTCCTCTTCCGGTGTCAGAGACAGACTCCATGTTTCCCTTGAAGTTTCTGTTGAGGCTGTGCTCCTTATTTGTTGGCATTAGAGCACCAGTCCATGGGGGTAGGACCTGGTGTCCCAAGGAGAGGTCCAGCACAGAGTTGTGCAGGATGGAACATTCCTCCTCCCTTGCGGAGCTCCCCACCTGGGAGCGGGATGACATCCAGGTGATATCCAGGCTGCCTTTGAAAATAAAGGGTTTAAAGTAACTGTATGATGAGGGAAAACTCTTTTGGCTATAGCATACAGAAATACATGGAATTTTGTGGAAATGCTCTCATGGAGCTGCATGAAGTTGAGATTTACTGGAGTAAATCAGGACCGGTCTCCACAGGAGACAAGGGCGATGTGGCCCATGTTGGGGATGAGATGGGAGGTTTCACCACAAGGCGTGGGCTCTGTTGCAGAGGTATTTCCGAGGTGTGGTTGTCTGTGGGTTGTGGGCACCTGCTGGAAACCCCGTTGTGAGGATGTGTTGGAATCCTCGTGTGCAGGTGACCGTGTAGAGGCTGGATTTGGAGCTGGCACCCAAGAGTTGGCTGACCTGGGTTAGATGTCATTGCTGGAAACACAACCAGGACCTCAGTGGTTAATGTTGAGTAGAGATGCCTCAGAGATGTTTTTCTTCTTTCCCCTGGAAGTTGTAAAATCACTTTATGAAGTTGGTGTCATATTCTGAAGCAGCTCCCGACTGCCTTGGGTGTGTTTGGAAATGTCACCCTGGGGCTCAGAGAGCCCCTAAAATATCTCAGATGGATTTACGGCCTGTGTGGCGAAGGAGGGGCTCGGCGTAAGGTCTCACTTTGTCTAAGTGCCCACCCACGTACTCAGAAGAGGCTTTAAGAGGTGATTCAGCAGCACAGGGACGTGAGTTCTCACTCCTTGGTTGGGGCTGTGGGTGACTTTGGGGCTGGTGACTCGGGAGATGCCAGAGGAGGTGCTGCTCAGGCTCCAAAGGCTCTGTGCTGCCGGGTGCTGTGGACCTCACCTCCTGCTGCAGGAGATGCTCTGGGACAGGCTCTGTCTGGACTTGCAGGGCAGGTACCAGCTCTCAAGGTAACACGTGTCCTTTGTTTTCATCTACCAAGAAAAATGTGCTGTGTTTTGGGGTTTTTGTGTTTTTTTTGTCCTGATCTGCATTTGTCCAGATTTTGCTTCCGGTTTTGGTTCATTTATGACTTTTTGCACAACGGTGAGAAAAAGGCTCAAAAACAACTTGGAAGAAAAGAGAGAGAGAAAAGCCTGGCAGAACCATGCACAAGTAGACCTAAAAACAGGTGCCTGACTTTGAAAATAGCTCCAGATGCTCAGGGTTGTGAATAGGAGGCGAAACTTCTTAATACCATCTGGTCCAGATTACTTTTTATTTCTGAATTTAATCTATCTTATTCCTCAAGTTTCAGTGGCGGCTTTGTTTAGCTGATTTTGAAAGATGTGTCAATGCAACTGGCTGCATCAATGGGAAGATAAATAACTTGGACTGTATCCAGTGCCCTCTTCCTTGTAAATGGTCATGTCCAAGGGCGGTGGAGTGGGGATAGAGTGTGTCAGTGAACACTAAAACACTATCATTAGGAATGATGGATTAAAAGAGAATAATGCTTGGGGTGGCTTTGGAGGGACGGTCTGTGGTGGGAGTGAGGTGATGGCAATTAGGGATTAGCTACTGAATATATTCATGTCTGCGCTGCTTCTCTTTCTGTAATAAGCACCTGCTACCAGCGTGGACAAAAATAGAGATTATTCCATGTGGGAGTGTGCCTGATGGCAGATGCTGGAGGGTGATTTTGGAAAGCTGAGGAAGGAGATCACCTTGGGTTGTCTTAATCACTGAATGCTCGTTGTTGTAAGCCGCATGAGGGAGGATGCCGTGCAGCCTCACCTGCTCAGGATGGGGAATAAATGTGCCCAAATGTACTGACAGAATGCATGGAAGTGTACATACGGGGAGAAATCAATAACAGATCCCCTGTGCTCTTGGGGGGATAGAGGGAGTTGAAGCAGGATGCTGCCAGGGCTGGGACAGCTGTGCCCTGATATTTGTGCCTGTGCTTCTCTCTCACCATCAAATCCATTGCTGCACCCCTGGAAAGGACTGGTTTTACGAGCCTGACTTGCTGCCTGAGCCGCCACTGGGCCGACTGCTCTGGATTTATGAACTTAGCTGGGTGATCTTGTTCGTACTGACAGACGAGATGTTCAGACAAATGATAGGGCTGGGGAATCTCTGCACATCTGGGCCAGCGGATGCACAGCGCCTGCGGCAGCAGCACCGGGTTTGCTCTCCAGAGGGAGAAAATGAGCTTCAGCTGCTGAGGGAAATGCTCTGTCTGCAGTGGCCCACGTGGCACGTGCCTGCCCACGGCCAGTGCTGATGGAGACGGCTCCAGCATCTCCTGTATCTGGAACTGCTGGGGGTGAAATGCTGGCATGGCTGAACCAGCTCTGCAGCCACAGTGCAGACACAAAAGGAGCTTTTTCTCCCTTATTTTCTGCAAAATTTTAAGTGCCTGCCAAGCTTACACTGCAGATGAAAACTCAGCACAGGAAGCATCCTGCAGAGCTCTCTGTGACAGTCAACAGACACCTATGGATACTTCTATTTTATTGTTTGCTTATTTTGGAGTGTTATGTTGAAATGGTTACATCGAGGACTCTAAAGCTGGAAATTACCACTGTTCAAGGTTTCTGTGCTCCAATATTCCATTGCTACGTGGGGTCAGACCCAAGGGCCTGTTAGCCCAGTGCCTTGCAACCAGATGCTTTGGGAAGTGTGGAGCAGGAACATGTAACTCTATCACACTTAACCCTTCTCCTGGAGCCTGGCTCTCTGTGGCCTGGATGTTTCTTGAACCAGGGATGGTGTCTCTCTATTTAACATCCCTCAGGGCTGTTCACCTTTCATGGGCACATCTGTAACAGGGGCTGTTTAAATTAAACGTGTGACGGCTGGATTTGGTGGGATATGGTGTGTTTAGCCTCAGAGCAAATGCAAATTATTTTCCATTCAAACAGATAGAGCTGGGCTTGGAACATGCCTATTTGGATGATGCTCACCAGTCTGAGGGACAAGAAAAAAAGTCAGTTCCTGTTTTGCTCTGTGGGTTTTTATGAAAATCCCACTTTATGCTCTTGTGTACTTTATGCACATAATGAGCCCCAGCACTGTGTCCCTTTTGTTTACCACAAAACCCTTTGCTCTCAGTAGAGTCTTTTTGGTGGTTTCGGTAGTATTTGGAGGACCTGGCCATGTGCAAGTGTTCTGTGTCCCCATTAATTTCGATTTCTCAGTATTTCAGTGCTGTTCTTCCCAAAAATGGTTGCGTTTAACTGAGTGTTGAGCTTAAAGCCTCTCTCTACTTCTTGAAAAAAATTCTTGGTTGGGGTTTATTTTCTGGGGTTGATTAGTTTTTTCTGTCTGACTTTACTTTTCCCCTCTTTTCTTACATGATGGTGTTAAAACATGCTGGGAGGCTGGGCAGGAGGTGGCCTTGCCAGTGCACTATTCATCCCAAAATAGAGGTTTGGGGTTATCTGGTTTTGGTGTGCAAGGTTTAAAAGCTCCTTGGCAATTTGGACAAGAGGTTTGTTCTTAGACACTTCCAAAAGCCCTCATGAAGCATTTTCTGTGTTCCCACAGAGTTTCTTGTGGCTTCACTCCGCCCTCTTGATTCTCCTATGGATGTGCACAGGGATGGGTGGATGGGGGAAAGGGAGATGCACGTGGTGTCCTGAGAAAGGAAACGTCTCACCACTTCTCCCTAGATGGATGAGTGGAAAGGCTAAAAGACAATAGCAATGACTACTGACACAGTCTAAATACATTGTTTTTGCATCATATAAATCTGGGAGATTTATCTGCAATTTGCAGGCTGGGAATACATCAGTATTCATTTGAGCCTCTGAAAACAAGTACAATATTGGTCTCAGGGAAATGCTGGGATATATCATCCCCTATGGGGTTTACTGGAATAATACTCTTTATTCTGCAGTAGGGGAATCCTTGCCCCAGCTGCTTTGAATGCCCTATTGTGCAGTGAACTAGTGAAAAAATACTTGTTTCCCTCAGTCTGTGTCCTGATTACAAAGTGTCTCCAGAACCTTAAACCCACCACTGTTGGCTACCTAGACTATTACTTGCTAATATATCAACTGATTATTAAAAAAAAGTTATATATTGCTACAGTCTTTCAAACTCACTCTTCTGCTGTGCTTTCATCTTAAACTGCTGCTCTTTCTTCTTCTGCCTCCCACTTTCCCTGGATGTAGATGGTTTTCCCCCACCTCAATCACGGATTTCTGGCTAATGATCAGCTTGTCTTTAGCCGGCGACTGCTCAAGGTAGACACCAAATCTGCTGCCACTGGTTTGCTGTGATTGTTTGAGCTGCTTTTGTTTTTTCTTTCTGGCTGACAGTACACCGTTGCTATTTTAAATTGCCACGACCATGGCTGTGTTTAGAGATGCTTGTTTGGGAGCATGTCTGACTTTGGAATTTAGGAATTTAGGGGGCAGGCATTGTCAAAGTAGAGAGACATAGAACTAATGGGTTTTTAGCATTTGGTTCTGTGTGAGATTTGGGAATCAAGCAGCAAAGTCCTATAAATGTTGATATGAACAGCGTTGGTATTGTAAAATAAAATGCGTTAAAACTAGAGTAATCTAAATCCTTGAACTCTAAATGTGACATTGTAATTAGGAAAAATTCAGTGGGAGACTCAACTTGACATAATTGGTTGCAGTGTTCAGCATTTGCAATTGGGTTTTTTAAAAAACGATGCAAGTGATTTAGGAGCCCAGATCTTGTTGAAAGGCCATGGGACTTGTGCTGCTAAGTCACTTAAGGACTTCTGAAAAATCCCACACTTGTCCCTGATTTGAGGGTGGACCGCATATTAAACACAGCCCTCTGACTGCCTCGGCGGTGACTCTCCCAGATGTCGCTAAAAGATTTACGAGGCGGCCTTTCCATGAGGTTTCCCATTGTGCAGCTGCATGGATGGGCCGGGCCACGGCCCCGGGGCTGGGCTGTGGTGGCTGCTGAGGGCCAGGAGCTGACACCCAGCCTGGAGCCCCATGGGATGCTCCCCTTGGGAATGGCACCCACCAAACCCGCAGAGCCACAGGGACACAGTGTGTTCTCTGCACCCAAAACCCGCAGGGTGTGAGCGGCTCAGGATGTTCAGGCGTGACCTCGGCTGTATGTAAAGGATGAGATTGAGCGCTGCCACTTCTTTGTGTGGTTTTGTGGCGTGGTGCACTGAGCCATGGCAATGTGTGCATGCTCCCTGCCAGCATGTTGTGGGCCTGGGTTGTGCTGGGTGCTGTTGGGTTGGTAGATTCCACGCAGACAGTCACTGGGTAAGGGCTTAAGGAGATTAAATCTCGTTGGAAGGCATTGAGCACGATCCTGGCTGGGGAACCAGACCCAAATGGCATAAATTTGCCATTAGCTCGTTTTACGCTTTCCAAACTGGAAGCTGCAGTTTAATTCCTCTGGGACAACAGAGGCCAGGTGCTGGTGGCCCAGAGATGCAGTGCATGTGTTGTGGACACCCTGAGACCACCCCTTGCCAACACTGTTTTGTCTCACCATGTCTGTGTGACCTTCTTCCAGGGTGATCAAGGTCGAGATGGAGCCACGGGCCCCCCTGGTCCGCCAGGACCCCCAGGTGCCCGGGGGCCTCCTGGTGACACGGGAAAGGATGGCCCAAGAGGACCTCCAGGCTCCCCTGTAAGGACGGGAGATGCACAGCGAGCACATATCAGGCAGTTCCCACCCCACGAGGGACAAGAGGGTGAAAGGTGTCCCCTTCCCTGGTGCTGCCACCACAACCACTGAGTCCCCAGCCTGAGCCACAGCTGGGCTCCAAAGGCTGCTCATAGAGCAAAGCCTTGGGGTATGGAGCAAGGGAGCAGGAGGGGACCTTCCACCTCAAGTTTTGGAGCAAAGAGCTGGACCTGGGGCGTGTATTTGCAGGTGCTGGTTGTAACTCACAGAGCCAGGAGATCTCTTCCCTAGCCTGTACCCTTTGGATGACCTGTTGCAAATCTGAAGACCACTGGCAATTTATTTAATAAAAAACTGGGCTAAAGCATAACGCAGTGGAGCATTCTAATTATTGCTGAGTATTTTGGAGAATAAGAGGTAATAGTTTCAATGTTGGTCATTTTATTTTTTGCAGGGTCTCAAAGGCGAGCCGGGAGAGGATGGAGTCATGGTCAGTATTGCCCAGAAGCATCCGTGTGTGTGCCCCTCACCCTCAGTGTACATCACCCTTCAGCTCACTGCAGCAAGTGGGTTTGTGTTGTTGCTCATGGAGGACAAAAAACACCACATGAAATTATAGGTACCCTAAAATGGGTGTTTGTCCAGGGCTACCTGTGCCCTGGGGAGAAAAGAGGCGGGTTTTTGTGTCCCCTTGGCTCTTCTGGAGGGATGTGGTGCTCCTGTATCCCAGCTTCTGCCTCTCTGAAGCCACCTGGTGTTGTAACTCCAATTTGCTAAGGTCTGTGTTGGATAAAAAGGTGCTTATTATACATAAAATACATGAGCCATAAAAGGATATTATTTACTGGGAGCACAGAGAACAAATACAGCTGTATTTGTAAGGGAAGATGAGAACTTGATGTCTGTGTCTTTTTTTTTCTTGGAATTAAAATACTCTTAGAAATGTTTTTATCCTGTTACACTCTACTGTCAAACAAGTAAAACAATCACTCTTATATTCAACAGGGTGCCAGAGGACCTCCAGGACCAAAGGTGGGTAATAATCTGTCTAATTTTAACATGAATTCTTGAAATAATGCTGCATAAGAGGGGTGGGGATGAAAATAAGCATTTTGTAGTGGACTTGAACTCATCCGTGTACATCAGATATAAAATTCCAAGGCATTGCATTAGCCACTGTCTGGGGGTGTAAATGTCTGAATGTGTCACTTCCTCAACATCACATCCACTGCCCGTGCTCAAACCTGGAAATGGAGTGGGGTGGAGGGAGCTGCAGGGGGCTGTGGAATGTGCTTTCTTGCATTTTGGGGGGAAAAATACGATCAGCACAAGCCGAGTATTTTAATTTTACAATTAATTTTGACTATCCATGTAACTGGCCTTCTTTTCTGTTATGTCCCTAAATTTCTTTCTCTTCTGTTGACGTTGTTGTTGAAGGGTGAGCCTGGTGTCCAAGGGAAAAAGGTAAAATGGTGGTTTTTTGTTTGGTTGGGTTTTTTAAATTTCTTTTTCCTTTGCTTTGCTCTGTGCTTGGCTAGGGAGACCATTGTCAGAGGCTGCTGTAGAAGCCGTGGCCGTGGCTGTCCACACCAACCCTTCCCTTGCGTTCCCTGGGTTTCTCGCCCACGCGATCCTGGAGCTGGGCATGGCTGTGCCTGCAGCCTGGCTTTTATTTCCACAAGCCAGCCAGAAGCTGCAGCCACATCTGCCCAATAGACAAAGAATAAAACAGCAAATGCCAAGCAAAGCAGTAGGTCTTGAGCCCTTTCTCTCCAATAATTCAATGAACCAAGATGTGCCTGGAGGATGTTCTCTGCCCAGGGGCCCTGGGATGGGTTTGAAATCCCTGGGAGGGCCATCCCCATGCAGCACTGCAGCCCCGTGGGAAACGTCCCCTTGAAGGCCAGGAATGCTGCTTGGGTGTGGCACTGAAGATTGTGAGAGATTCACATGTCCAGGCGCTCCACGTTTTCTCCCGGTGGTGCCATTGAGAAGTGGATAAATCACTGCCTTTAAGTGAAGTCAAACCACTGACAGGGCCCAGCCTTTCCCACTTACTGATTTGCCCCAAAACAGGTGTGGCCATGGCTGTTTTTCAGGCCAGAATTTGGCTTTAAAATTTCATAACTGGCTGGTAAAACGGATCTGTTCAGCACCCATGAAATAGTTTTCCTCCAGGAGAACAACAAAGCACAAGCAAAACCAGAAAACCCCTTCCTGGCAGAGGGTCTTGGTGACTTGTGATGAAGCCCATGAGGATGGGTGGCAGCTTACAGGAGGTCTTTGGGACCCAAAAGGCCTAAAGGAATTTAATATTTAATTTCTGTTGAAGGTGGGAGAAGACCTTTGCCAGGGCCTGATGTAACCAAATCCTGGAAGATGCCCATCCACCTTCCCAGGAGCAGGGGAGGCAGAGGCAGGGATGGGTGGGAGCAGGGGACCACACTGGAACCTCCTGGGCTCCTTGCTGCAGCTCTCCCCTGGTCTCCTGCAAAACTGAGTGGGTTTCAGGTCTGTGCAACACTCAGTGAGGTCAAATGACGTGTTGGAACCTACTAAGTGTGTACAAGCTCTGCGTATTTCACCTTTTACATTTTACTTCATCAGGGTGATGATGGGATCCCTGGGGAACCAGGACTTCTGGGCCCTAAGGTACGTTCTCCTCCGTGTCCATCTAATGCATGTGTTGAGCAGCATCTTTTGCTGTCTGGTTTTTGGCACCATATCACAGTCAGGGCAGGCTGAGAAACATTTCTCCTCTGATGTGGAAAAAGATCAACAAACTGTGAGGGTGGTGAGGCCCTGGCACAGGTTGCCCAGAGAAGCTGTGGCTGCCCCATCCCTGGAAGTGTCCAAGGCCAGGCCGGACAGGATTTGGAGCAACCTGGTCTAGTGGAAGGTGTTCCTGCCCATGGCAGGGGGTTGGTACTGGAGGATCTTCAAGACCCCTTCCAACACAAAACATTGTGATTTTATGCTTCTATGTTGTGGTTTTAGGGCCAGCTTCATGGCTGAACACATCACCCACAGCCAAGCTGCTGAATCTGAAAGCTTCGTTTTTATCTCAGAAACTCCCCATTTGCACCTGGGCAAGGTGATGTGTTTTACAGCTAAAAGCAGAGCTTTGCTCCCTTGTGTATGTAAAATGAAGATAAATCAAGAAAATGATAACCTGAAGAAACCTGTTCTCCACCTTCCCTGTATATCATTTGTCTAAATGGCTTTGTTTTCAGGGAGAAAAAGGGAGCGTGGGTCCCAAGGGAGAGAACGGCACAGATGGCTTCCCAGGACTAAAGGTAAAGAAAAACTGGATCTCTGGGCACAGCATTGCTGAGGCAGAGGCTTCCAGCTGAGGAGGTGTTTTGGGCCTTTGCCTTCTAAAAGGCTCATAAAGTGCCAAAACTGATGCAAAATGAGGGATATTAAGAGTATTTTACCTTTTCCTGGTGATTTGATGAAAGCTGGGTTCAAGCAGAGATCAGTATAAGAGTTCGTAAGTCATCTACTTGCACATTTTCCATTGAATTGCACATTTTCCATTGAATTGCCTTTTTCCTCTGGTAGAATTCTGATCACGTTTTGATCCCATGTTATTGATGGCTGTGGCATTGCTTCAGAGCCCCAAGCACCTGAGAGCTGTCCTGTCCTCCTGGCCTCCAAAACTGCTGAGAGATGCAATTAGACAGTCTGGGTTTGTTAGGTGGTGGCGAGGAGACCCGGACACCCTCAGCTGCCTCATACTTAGTAGGATCTGGATGCACTACTATTTTCTGTATCAAAGAGCTGTGATTCCTTATTGGGCAAGAAAGTGTGTGTGAGGAAGAAAGTGGGCTCTGGTGAACCTTAGTAATTTTTTTCTAGAACCATAGTAGCAGTGCTGGTTGAATTTAGGGGGTTTTTTTCTATACGTTTTTACCATTTTTTGCTTTTTGGAGAGCTTTAATTTGGTCAGCAAGGGGAATAACATGGGTATGGCAAATGGGACATCCTTTGAATCCTGAACCGAATTTCAGGTCATTGCTGTAAGAGTACTATGGCTTTTTAAAACTCGCCAACTTTAAAAAAAAAAAGAAAAGAAAAGAAAAGATTATGACAAGGAGGGGAGGGGGAAAAAATAAAAAAGAGGAAGAAGAAAAGGAACAACTTGGCACAGACCTTTTCCTTAAACTCACCCTTGAAATTGGTTTAGAGAGCTCAGCTGAAACTTTCCACATGCAAAACTCAGCCTAAAGCAAAGGGAGCCATGTGGAACCAGCACAAAGAGCTGGAGCTCGGCACGCTCAGAGCAAGGAGAGGAGCTGGAGAGCAGCACAGCCCACAGGGAGCTCAGCCCCGGGCTGGCCACTCCACTCCCCCTGCAATGAGACCTTCTCTTACTTTTCTTGTTGGTATACCAACATTGTTTTTTGCAAAACATACTCGCTCTCAGGTCAAATCTATTTTCCACTAGGAGAAGCAGTCCCTTGTTGGTGTCATACTTTTTATTAATCTAAAGCATATCTTTATGGGTGGGTACGGTATTTTTAGGATAAATATTTTATATTTTCCTTGCTCTCTTTGAAAAAAAATGTGATACTTGATTTTCAGGGTGAACCTGGTGAGAAGGGAGGAATTGGCTCCATTGGACCCCGGGTATGGATGCTCAGGATTTCAGTTTGGAGTTGTGTATTTGTCTCAACCTTAGCCGTTCCCCACCACTTCTTTCTGCTTAGTATGTGATTGAATTGCTTCAGGATCAGTTCAGTGTGAGAAAACAGAGATGGTGCATATTTAAACAAATGATTGCACAGGTACTGAATGCTGACATGGGAAATCAGTCAAGTCCAATTTTCTTATCCACATGACCATCCCGTGACCCTTTGTTTTTCAAGAGGGAAGCTGGGAATAGGGGTAATCAAGTGAGGATTTTTATGCACTTCTCCGTTACACAAATTGATGGCCTTTTGAGGTTTGACAGTTCCAGCTGTCAGACTAAGGACTGGTTAAACCCATGGTGTTTGTAAGGTGATAACCCCCAAATGCTGCGTGTCAGGTCTTTGCTTTCACACCAGCCTCCTCTCAGTGCTGTAACATTAAATAGGATTCATCCCTGGCTGCAGGGTCCCCCCGGGCTGAAAGGGGAACAAGGAGACACAGTCGTGATCGACTACGACGGCCGAATCCTGGATGCACTCAAGGTAAGCCCTGCACCAAGGCTGAGTCCTGCGGCTCATGGGAAAGGACTGAAATCTGCCCAGCTCTGCCACGGTGACATTGTGACAATGTGTCCAGCCTTGTCCTGTGTCTCCCCCCGAGGTTTCTGTCTTGGCACAGAGCTGGTTGGGAGGGAAGAGCTTATTGCATCTGGGGGCTGAGGATATTTAGGGTGTAGCAGCAAAAGTGGTGGCAGAACTCGATGGCAGCCGTCAGGATATGGGAGGAAGGGGAACAGCACCCAAGCCTTAACCTGCCCAACTGAGCAGTGCCTTGACCTTCTCATTAGGATGAAATAAACTGAATAGAATATATACTTAATTACAGACATATTTGAGAACCATCCTAATTGTTTTATAACAGGCTGCAGGGATACACAAAGTGCTGGTAATTTCCGTTTGCCAGATGTCCGCATGGCACGCAGCTTTGGGAGTGGAGTTTGAGGAGTGCAGTGGTTGGAGAGGCTCCATCAAACATCTGGAGGCTTCATCTGCTGGACCCAGACCCTGTCCCATGTTCTGCATGCAGAGACTGCTGAGGGGCACATCACTGAACCTCACTAACTTTGCTGTTTTCCTGCTTGTTTGCTGTTTGCATTGTTTGTGCACTGACCTATCTCATGGGCAAGGCTCTGGAAAGGCTTCCAGTGTGACTAAATGTAACAGCATTTGGGTGTGCAGCCATGGGGAAAGGTGCTTGAGGATATGATATTGGTTTGGTTTTCATCTGAGCAAGACCACAAATTTCGCTGCTTGAAATAATTTGCAAGTTGGAAAATATTTGTTCATCTCAAGGTGGTTTGTGGTCTTTGCATCCAGCGGTGCCCAGGAAAAATTACTTCTTTAAGTCTGCAAGGTTTTCCTGTTGTTAGTGCTCACACAAACCCCTTTGTTTCCCCTCTTTAATTGCACCTCCCTGGCTGGCTGACACTGTTTTCAGCAGGATGCTGCTTCCCAAGCTGGTTGGTTGGAGCAGGCAGGATGCAAAAAGAGACCACACCTCCAGCTAAAGGCACTTTGCCTCTTAACCCCTGTCTTTGCAGCTGTACACCTGGCTCGCTCCCACTGTGTTCTGTTTTGCATGAACAACCCGTGGCAGAGGGACCTCGGGTCACTCTGTGTCAGTTGAGCTCATCTCGGTGTTCAGGCAATTCTGCTCACCTGAGTGTCTCTTGCAGATGGTGGCTGGGAGCTGCTCATCCCCGCAGCACAAGGGCAGCGTGCCATGTTCATGTTAGTCATGATCAAGCCTCTTTTGTTTGCTCTGTTTCAGGGTCCACCAGGTCCCCAAGGGCCACCGGGCCCCCAAGGCACTCCAGGTCCCAAGGTGAGCCTGACCTCTGCCCAGCGACACGGTCATTAGCAGCTCTCCATGAAGAGTCTCCCAAGCCAAAATAAGGCAGTTGAAGCTGCCTGCGGTGGAGTTTGAGGCTTTGTGTGCTATTTAGCCCTTTCTCTGGCTGAAAAAATGGTGTCTTTCACACAAAAGCCAAAATTTTGTTGACCCGTCTCTGGCCTTCAGCCTCTTCCAGAGGATGCTGTCCCAGAAATGAATCCAGTCCCGGTCCCACACCTGACAGACAAAATCCCAGCCCCTCTGAGATCGCCTCATTGTCTGTGGCAGGAGGTAGAAGTGGGAGAAACAGTTGTGAGAGGAGCTGGCAGTCCCACGGCTGTGCTGAGTCCCCCTCATTCCCACCCTCCCTGAGTGCTGTTTACTGCTCCAGCACCATGCTCCAGGACCTGCTGTCCTCCTGCTTCACAAGCAACAGTCTGTAACCTGCAGCCAGCTGTAGTTTCTTAAAAAGAATGTAATTTGCAGAAAAGTATCTCTTGAAAGAATGGGATGGGACAGGATTTTGGTGCCTTTTGAGGTCTCTGTGTCAATATTCAGACCAGCTGGTGATGCTGGTGTGTCACTGACACCTCCTTGGTCCTGAGCCTGGCAGTGGCAAACCCATAACCACAACAGCTGTGTGTGAATAACTCGTTTTCTTGCAAAATGCTCTCCCGAAGTGAATTCTTAATTTAATTTACCATGGGCTCCCCTTTCTTTGTGTCCCTTCAGGGAGAGCTGGGCTTGCCAGGTCCACCTGGAATGGATGGTGAAAAGGTGAGCGGGGCACGGCTGGATTGAGCGAGACCTTGCCAGGAGCCAAATGAAAAGGAAGCTTCCTGTGTGTCTGTGAAAAGCAAATCCAGCCTGCCAGGAGCGAGCTCTGCTGTGTGGTGTGAGCTGTGTCTCCCTGAATTGATGGCCCTTTGCCTGCAGCCCCTGCTCCGCTCTGGGCGTGCCGATGCTGCTCGTGGCCACGTCTGCCGAGCTAAAGGGGCTCCTTTTACAAGCAGTTCATCAGATGCTGGCTCAAATTTTTTTGTAAACCTTCCCAACCCCAAATGGCTGCAATCCCTCCTGCAGCCCAGCCAAATTCTGCTGCGCCCTCAAAATTGGCATCTGTGAGGTTGAACGTTAAAAGATGTTCTGGTGAGCTCGCGCTGCGATGCGGAGGGAAACGGCGGAAAGGCAGAAGTGGCCTTGTTGGGGGTTATTTTCGGAGTTTTCTCCTAAACGTGTTGTTTTCTCTCAACTGGCAGGGTCCCAAAGGAGCAAAGGGTGACCAGGGCAGCGCGGGGATCATGGGGCAGAAAGGAGAGACAGGAGAAATGGGCTCAGCAGGTCCCCCGGTACGTCCCTTTGTCTGTCCCTGTCCCTCTGCTCTCGGTTCTTTAATGCACTGGTTTCTGCAAATGCTCAGAGTGGGGCTGGATTGGCCGATTTAAGCAATGACCTCTCCACACCACCTTACTGTGGAGCTGGTGGATGTGGGAGCTTTGAATTTCCATTTCTAATTGGCTTATTCAGAATGTATCAAGGAGGAGAAAATATTTCTTCAAAGTCCCCTGGAGATGAACATGAGCTTTGCTTGAGCCAAGGCTGGTGTTTAGAGGGAGACAAACCTATTTTTCTCTCATTTTTGCTTTCCTGGAAGATGCAGCACATCAGTGTTACATTTTTATCTTTCAGGGAGCAGAAGGGCCAAAAGGAGACAAAGGAGAAAAAGGAGACACTGGGTCACCATGTCTGCAGAATAATCATGTAAGATCTTGGCAACATAAAGTCTCTTTCACGATGCAGGATCAGGCAAAGTTGGGGGTGCAGGATGGACCCACCAGTCCCACATCCATCAGCACAACCCAACTGTTTTCTACAAGAACTTTCAGAAGTGTCTAAATGGGGTTTATTCATCAGGGAAGAGCAGCTTGCACACTTGGCACTACGAAGTTACTTTAGATTTTGTATTGGTGGTTGAGATATTGGATGCTGCTGTTGTAATTAATTGGGCATTAAATCATGATTCTGGGCTTTGTGAGGTTTCCTCTCCTGAACCATCTTCTCTTTTGCCCAGCCTTGTTAACATGCTGTTTAATTCCCTTCTGCAGATCATACCTGAGCCCGGACCCCCCGGATTACCTGGCCCTATGGTAGGACTCTGGAAGTGATTCCTGCAGATTTGTTATTGCATGTGATTAGATAAGGACAAGAGTGGTTTGTTCTGTTTAATCATTGTGGGCTGTTTTGGATCTGGGAAAAAAATCAGGGAAGTGCTGCACTCTGATCTGTATTTGGAGAAATGAAAGCGCCAGATTTAGGAGAGTACATCAGAGTTCGTGGCTCATTTTGCAAAAAAACCAAGTTGTTCCTTGGGATGGAGAAAAGAAGAAATCTTGTGGGACGGGAAAATCTGTTCCCCACCATGATGGTGTCTTTATTCCCCTAAGTTCACCCAAGTCATTAAGTTTTCTGCCATCAGCTGCACTGGGAGAGGATGCAGGTGGTGATGGACACACAGAGCACTTTTGATGGAGCTATCGAAGGGGTTTGGTGACTACAATGCTCCAAAAGGAACTGTCAAGGACATTGGGAAGGCTGGGATGCCTCTGTGGGGTCCAAGGTTCACCTTGAGAGACCATGCTTCAAAAGCAGCTGGCATTTCAGGTGGCGTTCACAGCCCAGGAGGTATCCCAGCCCTGCCCGGGTGGGGAGGGCTGTGGTGGCACAATGCCACCCCCCAGAGCTTCCAGTCACTTTCTTCAGCAAAGCTTCTGGGGGCTCTCACTCCCCAAAGCTTGTGTTGCAGAGCTTTCCTGTCCTGTTACGCACAGTGCTCCTTTTAGTTCCCCTGCCCCCTGATTTGATATTGGAGAACAAAATAAATTGCCACCTGTCTTGAAAAGAAATATTTGACCATTGTCAGCCCATAATTTGAGCAAGAAGTGGTTTGGGAAGGAAAGTTTAGGGTATGTTTTTAAATTCTGTTTTTTTTCAAATGCACCACTGTCTTTCTCACAGGGTCCTCCAGGAATCCAGGGGCCTAAAGTAAGTCAATAAACTAAATGTCACCCGGTTTCCCAGCTGCCAGTGCATTATTTACAGGCTCACAAAGGCCTGTCAGCTCTGGAGACTGAGTTTTTTGTCACTGTTGTCACAACACATCCCTTGGTTACACTGTTCAGCAGTTGGCATTTTGGAAAACAAGCAATTTTTCCTTCCAAACTTTTACAATCCAAACCCCTCCTCCAGCACAGAGTCCTGAGGGCTGGTGAGAGTCAGGGTTCCCAAACCAAAAGGCTTAAAGCCTGTATTTTCAGCGATTTTCTTATATGATGTGAGCCTGTATTTTCAGCTGTTTTCTTATATGATGTGGTCAAGAGCAAAACATCAACAGCAGTGTGGGTGTAAGCACCCCAGAGAAGGGGTAGGAGGTGGTGGGTGCGTGGGGTGGCTGCCCTGGGCAGAGCTGCCAGGTCTCCTTGGCTGATCCATTTCATTTCTGCAGGGTTTGGATGGTGCAAAGGGAGAAAAAGGTGACAGTGGTGAGAAGGGGGACCATGGTGACACTGGACCTGCTGTGAGTCGTTTTCCCAAATCTCATTTCTGGCTGTTGACAGAAACCTGTCTCACAGGAAACAATCCCAATGCCTTGTTTCTTTTTAATTTAAGGGTCTCCCAGGTGCTCCAGGGCTCATTGGTTTACCTGGTACCAAAGGAGAGAAGGTAATCACGGGTGTGAGAGGAGCAGGGACATTGGGGTGTAATCCTAAAATGGGGGCCGAAAATCCTGCTGTGGGGAGTGCAGCCAGAACTGCAGAGCTGGACCAGCACTACCCTGGTGGGTGGCAAAGGAGCAGCCTCCAGCCCCAGGGGCTCCTGGATGAGCCCCTGCTCTCACTACCACGTTAAACCAACTGGATCTAAGTTTGTCTGCAACACCAAACTCAACACAGCACATCTTAATTTTTACTTTTACATCTGCAGGGAAAGCCAGGGGAGCCAGGACTGGATGTGAGTATGGAAACCATTAATTATTCATGTAGGAACACAAATAACACACACGTAACTTGAGATTGTTGGGAAAATTTGTAGCTAACACTGTATAGACTGCTCCCCCTTAAACATAATGCCCGTGGAATGATGGCTGTAGGAAAGGGCTGAATTCAGGCCAGTTGCTGGGCTCCTTCCACTGCACAGTAGAATTGCTCACCTAAAGGTGCTGCCAGGGCTTCCCTTTCCAACTGAGAACATTTGTATTGGATTCAGTGAAAAGAAAATTTCTAATAGGTATAATGTTACTGGGATGTGGTGAAGCATTCGTTTTCCCAAGAAACTGCTGACATACCAAGTCAACAGGAAGAAAATGTCGTTCTTCACCATGGCAGGACGGGCTGATGGCTGGAGTTGGCTCGTGTTGAACTGAGATGTTGGGACATTCACACACTAAACTTACAAAACTTTTTTTTTCCTTTTTCCCACCTAAAAATTGTGATGCCAGGGCTTCCCAGGTCTCAGAGGAGAAAAAGGAGAGAGAAGTGAAAGAGGCGAGAAGGTGAGTGGGTTATGGCTCTATTGATGCTCGTGGGGCAGGACAGGCTGCTCTTTTTGGCAGGCAGTGCTGCTTGCCCCGGGGGCCAGTGCTGAAAGGCCTTCTGTGCAGCCCAAGGACTTGCACGTTCTCAGTGTAAGGCAGGACAGGCAGTTAATTCCTACCCACCTGGAAGAGTTTTTTCAAGCCTGCCCCCACCCCAGCACAACCATTGCGGGGAAATGGAGCAGCCTGACAGCTCCAGGTTGCCAAGAATAACTGTTCTTGGTTTATAGACCTTGAAAATGGATCCAAGTCAAAGGTTTTGTCACAGGGACCCTTAAACAAAGGGATACCCAGCAGGAGCCAGGAGCCCAGCTGAGCGCAGGGCAGCGGCTGGAAGCTGCTGCTCCCACTTGCTGTCAGATACCAACCTGGCTTCCAGCAGAAACTGGTCGTTTAGTCAATCTTTTATAAAATTATCTATTACAATATTTCCACCCAGCTTTAACTGAAGATTTTCACAGTGATTTCACTACTCAGCTGAGGTCACACTAGTGCAAGTGTCCCTACTCTGGGTGAGGGCTGGGACTCTGCAAGTGCTGTGAGACATGAGGCAAAGGTGTTTCTTCCCCTTGATCCTGATATCTTCCCGTTGTGCTGACAGGGTGAACGAGGAATACCAGGGAGAAAAGGGGCCAAAGGACAGAAGGGGGAACCAGGCCCTCCTGGACTGGATCAGCCTTGTCCCGTGGTACGTCTTCCATTTCACTCATCCTAAGCATGGCTTGCCGGGGCTGAAAAGGAGCCACAGCTCTGCAGCCAGGGAAAAGGAGGGAGGATTTGGGAGTTCTCTCTTTTGCAGTAAATCAGAGCAGATGGTTATTGTTTTCTCACTTTTCGTACTGGTTTATCTGCACTGCTGGAAGTTCACTGCTCGTTGTAAGGGCTCCTCACTGGCCAGATGGGAGCAAGCCACAGCAGTAAAAATAAAGGATCTTTGTGTAAAGACCTTCTTGTTGTAGTCAGGAACAATGGACCTCAGTAGAGCTCTTCAGGAGAGAGTGTGAAGCTGCTGGCCTGGCTTCTGAGTGTGAAATCAGGGAGTAGCTGGGTGCAGTGGATGGGAGGCGATTTGAAAAGAAGGGCAGCTCCATCCCTTCATCCCTGCAAACTGAGCAAGGGAAGCATCATCCCTTCTGATGCTGGGGAAGCATGTTGGAGTTGATGGCATCACAGTTCTGCCAAAGATAAGTGATGGATGAGCTGGAGCTCCCCAGGCTGCCAAAAAGTGCCTCTGGGAGAAGAGACCTTCCCTGGTTTCTCTGCCGGTGGCTCAGACCTGTCCCTTCCCAGACACACCCCGGGCCACTGCCATGCAGCACATACCCCAGTGGGCTTTCCAGGAAACCTCCTGGGTGTTTGAGCCTGGCAAAGCTGCATCTCCCAAGTCCACTTCCAGAACTTCTCATTCATTAGATAGAGCCCAGAAAAAAAAAATCTAGAGTGGTTTGTAAGAAGTTGTTTGACCTGGTAAAATCTACCTCCTTTTCACTACTGTTTTTCATATAATGACTAAAACTAGAGAGACCCTTTCCCTGAAGTGCTTTGAAGCAGCAGGATGAGAAGTATCAAATACTGAACTGAAACTACTTAAATGTAGCTGTTTAGAACTTAGTTCAGAGGCACCTAACGAAGAGTGCCAGCTGCTTGCTCCACGGCAATTCAAAAACCCATTTCTTCTCGGAACATGTGACTTTTCCTCACTCTCTGAGCACAGCTATGGCAGCCAAGGCTGCTGTGTAGTTCCACTCCACCAGCAATAAGCTCCTTTAGTCAATATGCTTTATTTTGCCTGAAGATTGAATGTAAACTACAATTAAATTTTTCCTCTCTCGACATGTTGGGTGATTTACCCTTTATCTCTTTCACTGCACTTTTACAAACGTGAATCTCTGGTTTGTGTACAGAAGATCTTTCCCAGATGACAGACTCTGCATGTCTTGTGAATTCCCTACCATAAAACCACTCTGCTGACTCGCTGTGTCATCAGAAATGGAGCTGTGAAGCTCTAGACCCGTCCTCCTCCTCCTCTGCTGAAACATGGGTGTCTGTCTGTGTAACTCCTGTGCCCTTTATCATTCTCAACAAGCAGTTATTTTTCCGAACAGGGAGATCATAGCATTGCAGGCAGCAAAAGGGACCCAGGTTTGCCAGGCCTGGATGGGGTGAGCCTGCCCTGCCCTTTGGTACAGTATCTGCTCTTTCTTGCATGGCTTGTGTGTGTTCCTGCTGTGGCCAAGCCCTGTCCCAAGGGGCAAACCCCTCCAGGGAGAGGAAGGACACAAGGCAGCAGAGCTGGAACGAGACGTTTCACTCTGGCATTTGGGGAAGGATGTCAATGTGTTGTGCCTTCTTCTTCCCAGTTAAAATGACTTTAGATAAGGAATGTAAATCATGGGAGAGCACGCGGGGGATGCCAGCCCCCTTATGGTAACAGATGCTCAAAATCTGTTATGGATTCTCTCAGTACCTATGGCCCACTTTGGTTCAGTTTGGTTTCCCTCATGCTTGTGCTGCTGCAGCCCTGTGAGTCCCATTCCCAGCTGGGATTTGAAAAGCTATCCTCAAATGAACAGCCAGTCCTGCAGAGCAGGGCCACTGGCACTCTGGCCATCAGAAGGGTTTTGCTGTGTCAGCACAGAGCTCTGCCCAGAGCTCAGGTTGGGTCCAGTGATTATGCAGGAAGGTTCGTGCTCTGCTCCCCAAAAGGACTCTGCATGACTAGCTAAGAGAGGTCATTGTTTTATTTTCATTTTTTTAACCATAGAAAATGCTGTGTGTTAGATGATTTGCAGTTGTCCTCAGAGAAACAAAAGGGCAGTAAGCTGTTTCTCTTTCAAAAAGTTAAATTACTCTCAGATGTGTCCAAGAAACCAATTCCTAACAGCAGGCCTGCTCTAACTCTTCATATTTACTCCCCAGAGATGCTCTATTTCCCAAGCATCTCCCATCTTAACTATACAGAAAACACAGGACACATCTCTGTTGAAGGTATTGTAAACTGCAGTAGGGGATTTCTCCAATTAACTACAACATGACCAGTTAGTAAAGCACTTGTGGATTTTCCTGGTTAGTTGCAGGTTGGTTGGAATGTTGACTTTGTTCGGCAGCCCAGAGTGCCCAGGAGGCTTGCTGGGCTTTCAGCCGAGGAGGCTTGCTGGGCTTTCAGTCCAGGAGCATCAGCACGAGCCTCACACACAGCCACCAAGAGTCATTCTGGAGTCACTCAAGTGAAACATGGTAGAAAGGTTTTACAATGACCAAAATAAGTATTCTGAGTGCACAAGGAGAAAAAGCCCAGGGCAGAAATCAAACCCCTAACCATCAGGGTTAGGGTGCACTTTAACAGCAGGTCAGGATGTTTTAGGTCAAACGACCACTCTGCACCTCGTCCCCTGTACCCATCACCCCCAGACAACTCTGGCAAATGTACAAATTTTACCTTTTTTTTTTTAATAGTTATGGACCGAAATATTGACTGTGTCTGCAGAAAAAAATGTGTGTTTTCTAACTAAGGTTACAGGAAAGCATGACTTCTTACACTGTGAGTAGCTGGAGAGGGTTACCTTACTTCACTGCATCTGTTTTATTGGGCATAGGCTATTTTACATATAAAATCAATACAGAATACAAAAAATGTGATGACTAACATTTACAGTAAAAAATGTAAAATTGCATTTTGACCTGTATTTGCACTAGCAGTTCTCTCTGCTGCGTACACATCTTCCCACCCCTAGTGAGTCTGGAGGTGGATCTGAGGGAAGGGTCAGTGCCTGTGTGCTCTCTGTGGCTCTACATGCAGAAATTCATGTAATCGGAGATCCAAGAGCCTCAAAAAAATCCAGCATCAGGAAAGGCAGCTGAAGTCAGCTATTTCTTCTAAAGTGTCTTGAGAGAGCTGGTCATACATAGCTCGTTCCTCTTCTAAGGGGATCCTTCCTTTCCAGTGTTCTCCTCTTGGTCAGTGAGAGCTCTTCTGGCTTTCTGATTTTTGTATGTTTCTCGTATCTCCAGCGGAACAAGACAAATATTTTCACTCCCTTTGCATAGTCCACAAACTCATCCTATTCTCAGTTCAGCAACTCAAGATTTCTTAAAGAAACTAAGTACTGCAGGATCAAATTTAACACAGTTAGGATACCATCTAGGAAAAAAATACCTACGTCACCTCCCCCAAACAGAAAAGCACATTTTAACAAAAAATACACTCCCACATCATGCTTTCCATATATATGTCTGATGGCAAAAAACACTACCTTATAAAGCAGATTATGAAGTTAATGAACTGTGATTTCAAATCTTTGTATTTGTATGCGTTTTCTTTGTTTAAAGGAAAAAAACTGTAGATTTCTGATTTTTTTTTTTACCCTGAGGTGTATTCAATTTTGTGTTGTGCGTGACACATGGATTATGTTGCCTGCATATTCCTTTTTGTGCATATACAGCAAATGGGTTTTGCATGGTAATTAACAATGCTGCTAAACCTTTCACTGTTGTGACAAGTGAGCTTCAGGTTTTTGGGTCGGACACTTCAGTCACCGTCAGGAAAACTGAATCTGTAAATTCAATTTTGCAGGGACCAGACGGACTGCCAGTAGCAGGATGTTGGCATAAGGTACAGTAACATTAATAACTGTATATCCTTGAACAGGTCCTGAGTAATTTTGCTCCCTGCATGGTGATTGTTTGCACTGCTGCACCTGCTTTAAGGACCAGGTCACAGGCCTGGCAGACGTGACGTTATGTCTTGGGAGAGCAGGATTCCAGCAGCTTCAGGTCTTGTTCCAGCCAGCTCCAGACTGGTTGCTGGGAACACCAAAAACTTGCTAAGCATGAAAAATCATTGTTAACACTGTCAGCAGAATGCCTTTTTACAGGCTTGCTTGGGCTTTTATTATGGCCAAGGAAGCTTAGGAACCACCCAAGGAAAGGCTGCACCATGTGCTCGTGTGACTTACTCAGCCCATAACCTCCAGCTGAGAAGTTAACAGTGGGCTGTCTCTTTGTTGCAGAGTTCCAAACATTTCTTTTCCCACAAAGACTCTTCTGCCATTGTAATCATAACTCACAGCCACTGCACTGCTTCAGTGCTCGAATCAGCACCCTGGGTGCAGGTGTAGCATCTCGTGCACCCAGAGCAGCCAGGGGTTGGAAGTGCTACTGGCAGCCTGGGAGAATGAGGAGATGTGTCCTCCTGTAAGATGAGGATTTGATCCAGACTTGTAGGACAATCCTCATTCTCCAACAAGAGTAGGACACTGAAGCTGAGTGGAATTACTAACCCAGCTGTAAACATGTGGTGTGTGGACACAGTTGGAGTTAACGGCATGTCACTAACTGGTTGCAAACCCTCAGTTAGAATGTGAGCACACCCTTAGTACATCAAAGGTTTTAATTCTGTGTAATTTGTTTGGATGTACCGTTAATATTAACAGAAACCTGAATCCTTACAGTATTAACAATAAGGTTAGTAAGTGTAATGAATGGAGCATTTCTCTGATTAAAATGTTTGTTTGTGTGTTCTTTTTCAGTGATCTCTAAGCATGAAGCACAATATGTAAATAATGTGATATATTTTGATCTTTTTAATTTTTGTATAAAAAAAGGAAAAAAAAAACTTTTGACAGTAATATATTGACCTTTTTTTATACTGGATTCTGACATTTATGGACTTGGAAAATAATGTAAAGCTCCCAAACCCATAAAATGCGCATGGTACCAACAGGATTTGATAAAGGTGCTGATGACAGTAGCTGGGGATGAACAGTGCTCACTGCTCGTGCTGCAGTGTGAACTAACAGTACTGAGCCAGCCTCGTGTGCCTTATTGCATGAAGGAGGGCAAAATCCCTGTCCTAATTTGGCTCTCAACTCCATATTTGCATTGCACATGCACATTAAAAGGGTGAAAAAACCTGGCTGAAAACAAAGAAAAGAAGGATGCAGCCCTAAAAAAGAAAGAAGTTGCTGTCTACCGTCTGGTCAAACAGGAGAAGGATTTGCAACCTGCAGAGGAAACAAAGCTAAGCTCCATCCATCACTACCTGCTGTGGGCATGATGGAAACAACAACTCTGGGGCAAAACAGAACAACCCTTGACCGCCTGTGGTTATTTCCTCTACAATCAACAGAAACTTCTATCCTCAAGAGGAAGCACCTCTGGGTCCTGTTCTGGAGTCTGTGCCTGAAGATGTGCAAGCACTTTGTTACTGTAGGACACAAATTCCCCAGGAAGCCTCCGCTGCAGAATTTCAAAACAGAAAAACCTGGCAATACTTTCAGTGCAGGGAGTTGCAGGACAGGGAAGGCTCTGCTTAAGTCCCTTCTTAAACAACAGAGCACATAATGTTGCTCTTGGGGTTCCCAGAAATTGGGAGTTTGGAGTATTTAATTGTCTTGGTTCGTGGGGTTCATTTGCTTTTTATTTCTTCTTGGTTTACATGGTTTTAGCCGTAAACTAACTCTGCACTCTCCTCTTGTTGTCTTATTTCTCTTCACCTTTTCAGTCTCTTTTGTTAAATTATCTCAGGCACATCCCATGCAGAGCAGGGTAATGAATAAAATCATTATTATTTTGATATCTGCATATGCCACTGTGGGATCAACTAAAAATTGCAAACTATTCCACAGTTCACATTTTTTAAGATGTTGAAAAAATAGCAATTGTGCAGCAGAGAGCCATAAAAAAATGTTTCAAAGAGGAAGAAGATGGCTTACAGCTGAGTCTGTTCAGCTTACAACGAAGATCAAGAGGCAACCAGATTCCTTTACAGGGAGGAGATACTTTGTATTAACAAGTTTTTTAACTGAACAGAGAAAGATATACAAATATTCATCCAATGGGTAGAAGTTGAAGCCACACAAACTCAAAAAAGTAAGCTGTGGATTTTTATTGTTAAAACTGGTTAATCCTAACCAGACCAGTGATATAACTGCCATCACCTTAATGCCTTTTTGATTTAACAGATCATGTCTGGAGGAAATACTTAGCTCAATACGAGTTGCTGGGTTCTGCGTAGGAGTCTTAGGTGAAATTATGAGCCTGACCGTAATATCAAACGTGGTATTGTGGCTCTTTGTGGCCTTGATCTTGGAGAACACAGAAGGGAGGCATTTTTGGTGCACCTAGTAGATCCAAAACCTCTGTTAAGATTCTTGCTTCGCTGCCACTCTTACTGCAGCTACTGCCAGAGAGGGCTTGAGAGAGGGCTGTGACCGTCCAGGGGCGAGCTGCCCTGTACCAGCTGACCTAGTGCTGAAGGTCTTGCTCCGATACTCTGAAGAACAGTGGGAATGTGCTTTGTGCTCCACACAGGTAGGGTGATGTCTTGGTGTCTGAGTTCTCATCTGTGACCAGGCTCTGGGTGTCCTTGAGGTTATCCCCCGAGTCAGGGGAGCCTGCGCTCTGCGCTGGTCGATGCTGAAATGGCCACCAAGCTCGGGAGAGGTGACACAGCTCAGGGCTGTGGGCAGTGAATTTTTTACCTGTTGGCTGCTCAGGGGCTACACCTACACATCACTGGCTTTGTGGCTGTACTCGGCATCTCTACCAGTTACTCACTGTTTCCTTGGTCACCATATAGATTAAATCCATGTAAATTCAGATCAACTAACAAATCAAGAAACAACAATTATGTAACTCAAAACAGCAATGAAAATGCATTTTATTTACTTCCATTTCATGTTCTCAGCTATCACTTTTGGTGTAGGGGTTTTTAAAGGCATAGGGAGCAGCTAACAAGCTTCCACTGGCCTTTAGTGCTTTTGAAAAACCCCTTTAATATCCCAAATTAAAGCTAAAAAATTTTCTGTGAAAGGTTGAAGGCAAATCTCTCATTGATGTCACCAGGAAGATCTGTAATTGTTCCCTTAATGTACAGTTGCTCTTCCCATCTCCCCCAGTCATCTCCAAACTAAAAGCAGTTCACTATTCCAAACCACGCTGTGGGCTTCTACACTCAAATTCCTGCACATGTCGTGTTCATGGAACTTCTTTCAAGATCAATGAGAGTTCAGTCCCCAGAATGACTGCAGAAAGCACAAGAATCTGGAAGTGTCCACAAACAATCTACAATGCAGATAGAAAAGTCTTGTTTTACATACGCTGGCAAAAACTAAACAGCTTTCTATCTAGCTCCTACTTGAAGAAGTTTGATATCACTGAAGCTACAAGACAAGCTAACCTCCAAAGCTTATGAAATTATATTAAAATTTATATTTTCTCTGAGGAAATACCCCGAAGTCCTATTATCTTCAGGTAAACAAGTCAGTATTCCGTCTTCAACTTGTGGAATATCCAGTGCTTGTAGGCATCAACTGTGACCACTGCCAGGCCTGCAAAACATTGATACAGAATACCAGAATAGTGCTTTACCCTCTCACCGCTCTGCAAGGCCACCGTCCCCCTCCCAGCACAGAGCCTCTGCTGCCACAGCACCCAAGACATTTGTTTGTAACGGAGGAAGGCTGGAATTACCATCCTAGCACAGGAGCGCAGCTGTATCCACCCCTGTCAGTGCTACAGCTCAGCTACCAAACCTTTTTGTGATCCTCTTTGGAAATTCCCAGGCAAAGGCCCTTGGTGGGTTCTGCATGTACAAAGATCACCTGTGCACCTGCAGCCGGTCAGGAACGTTCAGGACATTGGACTCACTGCCCATGCGCGGTGGCTTCTCCGGACTCCTGCTGCTGCCACTCCCATCAGGAATGCTGGCAGGTACGGATCCTGCTGCATACCGTTGCCACTTTGCCTATGAGGAACTAACCAGTAGGTCTCTAAGGCTTGGGGGTGGTGCATCTACTGTACCGACCCCTCATCATCAAAGGAGCAGAGACCTGTGGAGAGCAGAGCTCTCGGGAGCAGAGCAGGGAATGGATCCCCCAGCAGGGCTGTCACTGGCACCTGAAGTCCTTCCTGGTCCTCAGCTGAGTTTGGTGCATTTGGCCTTTATATTCTGGACAGAGTGTACCTGGTTCCCTGCCCACGGCACAGAGTTGGACCTAGACAATCTTTAAAGACCGTCCCAAGCCCAGCCATTCTGTGATTATCAATCATATTATTCATGATTGACTTTATCAGAGAAACTGTTGGGTTTTGCTCTGATTACACAAAGTCTAAGAGGAAATCTGTTTAGACTTCCACGTGCCTTACACACAAACATACTTAGAAGAGTAGTTGTTAAATACAGGGCAGTCATGCTCTTACTGCAATGAGTTAAAACGATGTGCTTTGCTCTGCAAATTCATGCCAGATCAGTTGATTACTTTCTCCTTCCATATGAAAATGTTTATCTGGGTCTTTCTGAATACTTTGACTTTGCGAATAGCTCACGAAGACAAATTTTACTTTTAGGTAGTACTGGCAGTCTTGCTCAAAACTCAGTCATGATCTCAGCCTTTCAAAAAGCTTAGGGCGTTTTTTCCCCAGGAAACCTCTCTTCTTTTGTTTTCCCCTCTGGCCTGAAAGAATCCAAAATGCAGCTGAATATGTCAGCAGCAATGAAGATGACTGACAGGGAGGCTGTTAATGCTTCTGAAACGTGGGTCGGTCTGAGACTGAGCCACTGATTTTTCTTGATCACTAAAATATTTGGTGTAACTTCATGGATTCATCAATAGACATTCTGGGTAACACACTGAAGTTACTGATATTGGGGGAACCTGAAATTCAGACAAATGTATTTTTGTTTTTCAGTTGACAAAACAAAATTCCTGCCTCTAATTTAACTGCCTGTGAAAGCATGGTGGTTTCCATGAGGTTAGGCTAACCACGTCTGCTGCTGCCCAGGAACAAAGGACACAGAGCTTTCTTTAAGGCTTATTCCATTTAAAACTGTAGCTAATGACCATCTTTCCAGTCATTACCAACATCCTCTCTCTAACACACTGTAGTCCAATCAGTTTTGGAACCAAATTTCCCAAACTGAATCGTAAGGGCACAAGAACTCACTTGAGACCCTTAAAAGGTTTTTCAGCCACAAAGCTCTGCAGGCAGGGCTGCCTTGCCATGAGACACAGCAAGTGCATTCCGTGACTGAGGCTGGAGCTGCTAGTGGCTGTGGTTGTGTCAGTGCTGCTGCTCCAGGAGTGGTGATGCTGCACCCAACTGTGAGTATGAGGAGCACTCCCTAAAGCTCCTGGGGAGGATGGATTTGGGGAAGAAGGGAATAAGGCAAAAAAAACCCCATGTGTGTAACTCCACAGTGCTGGCAGCTTGAGAGGAACCTTGGCAGAGTGTGAACCTGATGATAACCCCTGTTCTGATGGGGACAAACGAGATTAATTAAGAGTTTTGCAGCTCAATCGTGGCTCAGCCAGTGAGCTCAGGAATATTTCTCTGGATTATGAAACAGGTGGCAGAGAAATTCTGATCTGACCCCAAACTGAAACTGCTTCCAAGTGTCAGCTCATCAATATTTTAGTTTTAAAAAATCATAATCAAGATATTGCCACTTGCTTTGTTTTATTCCCATGGGGAGTTGCCTCTCTTGTATGCACTGCTGACAATTCCTGTATATATAACAGTGATGAATTTATTTCTGTATGGACTTTTCTCCTGTGTATTTAAAAATAAGAACGTTTCTTTTAACGATAAGCAACTTTCTGATGTGTTTTCTTTTCAGGAAACTAATAGGTAAAATATTTAGATGAGCTTTTGTCTTCCGTAATTTCATAGATTCAGCATTTGAAATCCTCAAGCAAACCAGCAAAACACGTGGGAGGTTTTCAGCAGTTTAAGACATCCAATGCAATGATGCAAAGTAATCCATGGAAAAAGACACCTGTGGTTTAAAGACTGTTATAGTAACCACTACCCAGGGTCAAGTTTTAACCATAGGGTTTTGCACTCAGCCAAATATAGCAGGCTCTTGGGCAAGAATGCAAGAGCTCACACGTTGTAATGCACAATTGATTAAAATAAGTTTAAAAAAATTAATTAAACAATTAAGATGCCAAAAAGTTTCCAGTTTTATCACAATGCTAAATAACTCCCCTGGCCTGTCAATGCAATGTGCATTATAAAGGTGTGCCCTGGTCAGTGAATGCTGATTCAATGCTGCCCTCTAGAGGAGACTTTGTTTTAAATATAGGCAAATTTTATGTAAATTTTATGCCATGACAGTGTCCCTTAATTTACAGCACACATGACTTTTGTGTAACTCTATAGTTTGAATGGATATTTGTAAAACCAGGAGTGCAAGGATAGAAACTTTAATTCTTTTTTTCCCAAGTCTGGTATTTCTTTCTTGGGAAATACCATTGTATTCTCACTTTTTTTCAGTCTCACTGTTGCCCAGATAATTTACAGGGTTACACAAATAAAATCTACCTATAGTAGACTTCCTGATACATTTCTATTTTTAAAATTTTGAGCATGGAAGCTCTGAATTATATCCTTGGTAGGCAAGAGATTTATCTCTAAGATATGCAAAATATTCATAATAACAAATGATAAAAATATAAAAGTCCCCAAACCACTCATCCTGGTGCAGGCTGTGGCCGAATTCAGATCAGTGAGTTTGGTTCCAATGCGCTCTAGCGTAGGAAGGAGTGTCCTCAGCAGTGTCCAGGGGCGGAAAGAACCTCAGTATTGCTTTGTTTAATTAGAAACTCCTGGTTTTCACCTGTTCAGGACAGGCTGACATGCTGAACAGCACAGCCAGCCTTGCAGGGGTTTAACGGCAAGATTTTCAAGTGAGAAGTGAAATATATGGATAATTTCAAGAGGCCTGTGACACTGGCTTGCCAAGGCAATCACTGTGGCACACACTGAGCAACTGGCAACTTTACAGGACAGCGTTTATGTAAGCATATTTCTTGACTCTTTTGCAATAGTGTTTTAATTTTTTTTTTCGACAAAAAGGAGGGGGCAGAGAGAAACATCTGGTCACTCTAGTTAGTCCAGTCTCAGTGTCATTTACTGGAGTCACCTGCCTTTTAACTGTGTCCCTGGCACTGCACTGGACCTGGCCATAAATAGTTCAGTTTGACATACTCCACAGCTCCACTTGGGGGAATCTATTGCAGACTGAAGCAAACCAGTGAGTAAAAAATCCATTTCCTAAACTTTATTTTCCCTGGTGATCCTTTATATTCGTAAGCTAAAAATTACTTTTAGTATTTTCACACCCCCAGGTGAACTACTGCAACTTTGCCATGTGCTTGTGTCCCATTAGATGGCACAACACGAGGGATGTGTGACTGTTGTGTAACCTGCAGCTAAAGTAAGAGCTGAAAATCTGTCACTTAGAAATGAATGGAGGAAGGACTTAATGGATGTTATTATTGTATACTACTGTAGAGAGCCTGGGGGAAACCACAGGAAGGCTGGGAAACACGAGTTTTCCATGCCTAAGAAGTTGAATTATTGACAAGAGAGTGGAGTAAGAAATACATTAATAACATTCGTGGTTTTCCTATGTCTTAGAACAAACAATTAATTCCTGTTTTGTTACAAGGTTCTGGTAGAAGTTGCCTTGAGTGTGGTTTCATGGAACAGTCAGCTCACTTCTGTGTCAGCTCACTTGTGTGGTCTCTTACATAACGTAGGTATTAATGAACAGAAACTTAAAATGGAGGTGACCCAAGTATCTGTAAATGACACTGATACCATCTGCTGCTTTTTAGTATGCTGTTAAACACTGTATTTGAAAAGTTCATTTTACATGGATTTATTAAGTGTAGGTGAGTGCTTATCGGACTTGCATTTCTGCAATTACATTAAAAAATTAGGATCTGGTTTTGCAAAGCAAAAGCACTCATGATATCCACTGAATCTGTGAATTTAGCAGGAAAGGTCATTGAGTTGCCACCAGTGCAAACGAGAGCTGGAGCCTGTTGTGTTTGCTGGTTTGTTTCACAGAGTGCAGTTTTATAAACAATTTCATAACAGCTTTTTGTGTTTCCATTTGGGTTTCTTTTTCTGCTACCTTAAAAAACAATCAGAAATACTGAATATAAAGAAGGTTCAGCACAAATACCACAGTCAAAACTGAAAGCCCCCTGCTTTGCTGCATTGCATGACTTTGGACATAGAAATGTTACAAAACTGGTGCGTATATTAGCATTTGAGAAACTGTACCTGCCGGTATTTCAAATCTAACTGACAAACTTATTTGTATACAGTTTAGAAAAAGACATGCAACATGTGCCTTATCTGTCCATATTTGTTTTGAAATTATGCCGATAGAGCTTAATCCTCTACCACGTTATGCAAGTGTCCCTTATTTATGCGAGCGGTTGCATCACTCCAGGGAGGCTGTTCAGAGGAGAAAGGGCTGTTTGTGTGTTTGCAGTTTGCCAAAAATGAGTTTTGAATGTATTTACATGGTATTTTATACGAAGCTGGCTAAATTTCCATAAAATGTATCACCTTTGAAAAGAAATAGATAGATATTAAAATTACAGAAAATGTACTTCACGTCTCTATTTGCAAACTTTTTGTGATTTTTGATCATGTATGTGCCAGGAAAAGTATTCTATTTACTCTTCTTTGGGGAACAACTACTTTAAAAATGAAGGCATTAATAACAGTATTTCTTATCCATTGTTTTAACATGTTAAAATGGTATTAATTAATACTGCATCATGTATTTCTAGTTTAAAGCTGTAACGGACAATACATTACCTTGAGACCTAAAAAAATATTTTTTCTTGTGCTTTTTTTAATAAAAGCAAAGACTAGATTTTTAAAAATGGTCTCTCTGTACAGATTACTTTTACAATTGTGTGAATATGTATCATGAACTCTGCATTTGTAATCAAGAGTAAACTTTCCAAATTGTAAATGTTCAGGTTGTTATTATAAATAGCTAGTAAATATCTTAACCAGACAAGAGTTCAAATAAAGATTAACAGCCATTATGAACTTTTTCTCCACTGTCTTTTGTTCTTAAAACTTGACCTTTATGAAACAATGGAGTTTAGACTAAGTTCAATCTAACTTTGAGCACATAGCAATTTGGTTTTGCATTTTCCATACTGCACACAATTTCAACTGCTCTTGTGCTTATCAAGTAATTGCAACTAGAGATAATTATTGGTGGCTGTATCTAGTGAGCAAAATCTGCCAAGTATAGTTTCAAAATTATCTGTTCTGTTGTTCTGCAGTTTTAAGTTTAAACCAAAAGAATGTGAACATGTACTTGGAAGGAAAAAAAATGTGGCATTTTCCAGAATCAAGTTGGACAAGTTGATGAATTTGGTTATGGGATACAACACCTGCAGTAGCAGAACTCAATCCATCGCAGAACCTCCTTTCTGGTTCTTTATCTTCCTATTTTTCTTTAGGTAATTCCAGTCAAACAGGAATGGAAGAAAGATCATTCTAATGTGATTGACAGCATTTCCTGTTTTAATCTTAACTATCACCTGTTTTAGGATTGGCTCTAAAGGAGTCTGTCAGGTATCTACCTATCTGCCACCAACCAAGCACAAGGGTACAACATATAAAAGGTTGGGTTTACTTCTGCTTAAACAATGAAGGATGTGTTGAAGAATTATTTCAGTTCTACCACCTAGGCTGCCCGCTCAAATTATTTTCAACTGTAAAATAAACTTCCTCGATGTCTATTTCAAAAGAAGAGTGCTACAGCTGTACTAATGATCCTGAAGAGCCTGTTCCTCCCTCCGAAGTGAGCGGGGTGTGGGGCTGGACGCACCCGAGCGGTGTAAAGCCCTGGGGTGTCTGGTTTAAGGGTGAGCTGCCAGCAGCCCCACAGAGCCCCAGGGGCCGCAGCTTCTCCCCATTTTGTCCCCGCTCCTGCCTGTGAGGGAAGCGCTATTCCGCCGGGTCCCCGGGCGAGCTCCTGCCCCGCTCGTGGCGCACGCAGGACCCGAGCCGCGCTCCGAGTGCCGCCGGGGCTGCGCTCGGCGCTACGGGCGGGCAGCGCTCGTGTCCCTG
>VZTA01004234.1:473210-490029 GCA_013398855.1 Mohoua ochrocephala
CCGCGGCCCCCGCCCGGCGGCAGCGCCATCGTGCCCGGGCTGAAACCAGGGCAGCGCCGGAGCGCTGGGCCCGCACAGCCCGGTGCACTGCTGTAATTAACAGTAACTAGCCTTTCTTAAGGAGGGGGATTACGAAACTGCACTATAAACCCCGTATGCTACCGAGCGCGCCCGTTTAGAGTCTAAACTGCTTAGAAAGCGTTTTCTGTGAGCCATGGGGAGGCACGGCTGGGGCTGGAGGCCGTGCAAGGCCAGGCGAGGTTCTGGCTCTCCTACTATTATAGCCCGTCTTTCAGGACACTAATTATACCAAAACCGTGACGGAATTAACAACAAACGTCTGCCCTCTTTGACAGAATGAGGGACAAGACACAGTTCCAAACTTCCCATTACCGGTGGTGTTTCAACCAACCTAAAAAAAGTCTTAATTCTGTAGACCGTCACTTAATTCTGTAGACCGTCACAACTCTTTTAAGTGTGGGAATATTTTCATATAATATATATTCAAATCCAAGGCTACTTCTATGTGTTTTAAAAATACAAAAGTTGGGCTGAAAGTAAATGCTGAAATTAGAATTATGCCGGTTACACACACCTGAAAAATACTACTCTGGGTATTAAATCTTTTTCTAAATGATTTGCCCTGCCACTGGCAACAAAGACCCAGCTTCTGCAAGCACTTTCTTAGCATCTTTTGAGCAGTTAGGAGAGGCTTACAAAAATCCCTAACTGTTTTGCCAGCTCAAACAGAAAGTATCAAGATTCCTCTTGGGGAGAGATAATGAAGAACTTTCTCACTTCACCATTGTCCTTTGTCATCCATTTGACAATGGCTTTGTATTTACAGTCAAATTATTTCTTTATAAGCCATCTTTTACTGAATGCAGTATGGAAGTTTGGCATTGCCCTTCAGAGTCAAATCTTTGCAACTCCTGCTCAGGCAGATGTGTTTCCATTTTACTTGTTTGGCAACTCATTTAAAAAGTGAAACAAAACAAATGCACTTAAGTAAACCCAGCCTTATAAAATCACTCAGCATTTTAGCTATGGTTAGTGAAGCTGTAACTATCACCTGCACCAAACTATCTGGAAAATCAGGACCTTGGCAGGAATAGCAAGAACATAGTAAGAACAATAAAAAGAACATAGCACAAGGTAAGAGACACAAAGAACAAAAAGGGCAGACAGTAAGGAATTGCAGTTAAGATGGGATGAATCTATAGAGGCAAGTCCTACTGCTGTGGCTAGATCCTAGAGTAGGATTTTTTAGGTTTGGAGTGTGTTGTTTTCCCTGTAAATCTAAGAAAATTTGAGTACGAGGCCTTTGGTTTAGGGGCCAAAAGCAGGATGACCGTGCCAGCAAACAGGAGAAATGTCTTTTACCAGCAGGATAAACTAAACTCACTAAGATTTATTTTGCTTTCTGATGCTTGTCATAGCTCTTCGTGCAAGCTGTTTTTTTCTAATGATCCAGTGAAGATCGTGAAGGCAAAAGGCCAGTATATGTATGATGAGAATGGGAGACAATACCTTGACTGCATAAACAACGTCGCTCATGGTAAGCTAAAGTCATGGTATGGGATGTTATTTGATGCTGTGTTTTTCTAAGCAGTACAAAGAACAATCAGTACTTTTACTACGGTTGTACTGTGCTGGGGGAGGGAGTTTTTAATTGGAAAAGTGGAAGGACACTTTCTTGAGCTAGTTTGGGGAATTACAGTTTGTTTGAATTTGTGTGTGTGAATGTGCTTTCCAGACTTGCTTCCTGTCCTGTCTTCCTAGAAATGTGTCTAAAACATACAGATTTTTTTCCATGGAAACTCAAGTAAAGCACCTCACTGTAAAACTAACAAATGACATTTTGTTGTTTTTGTAAAAGTTACTGTTAAGTGTACTATCACAGAACCACTGCTCAGTGTGGTGCCTTAATTGTGTATGATTAAGTAACTGCTGCTTTCTTACAGGATGTGAAATCTCTCTAACCTAACCCCTACCAGGGCTAGTAATTCTTTGACAGTAAAGCTTACCTGCACCTTCCCAAACACCTGAACTATGTAAATGCCTAAATCCAAGCATCAAATCAGACACTATTTGGTTTAGCAGATCAATTTCCGGTACTAACTACAAACCTTTAAATACAGTAGAAGGCAACTTCAGACTTTCTGAGGAGCAAAAAACCGCTTTTACAAGGTGTACCATTATTAAGGCCCTACTGATAATATCTCTGTACTATTAGAGAAATGTAAGTGTTGAGCTGGCATGTGAATGAACACCATGGGTAAAACGAAGAACTCTCAAACCACTCTCCACATTGTCTTGCAGTTGGGCACTGTCACCCTGATATAGTAAAGGCAGCCCATGAACAGAATCAGTTGTTAAATACAAATTCTCGTTACCTTCATGACAACTTGGTTGATTATGCAGAGAGACTTTCGAAAACACTACCGGAGAAACTATGCATCTTCTACTTTTTGAATTCTGGGTAAGTTGGGGACATTAGAATTGATACTGGGGCTTTACCAGGTAAAGATACTATACAGACAAGTACATGCTTGCTTATCAACAGCCAGTTTCAGTCTGCTGTGGATGTCTAGATACTGACAAAAACACGGGTTTGGTTCTGCAAGCCCTCTACCTGGGAACTAAACTAGTGCTTTATTTAGGAAAGGTTTTATTCTGTTTTTAAGACCTTGGACTACAAAACAGTCATGTAAATATTTACTGTATTAGTGTCTTGTCTGATTTGTCTTCTGACTTGAGAATTATTCTCAAAATTAAATGTACCAATCATTGCTTCTGCTGGGGGGGGGGGGGGGNGGGCATATTCCTAAGCAAGCTTCATCTGGACGAAAAAAAAGCCAAATTTTTTCTGCAGTACTTCCCGTACTCTGGCTTTTTAAGATGGATTCTGTTCCGGTGAACAGTCCCTACCTAGTAAGTGCTGATTACTAAGGAATTTGTGTGTAACATGCATCGAGTTCTGTCTGTTCTCTGCAGACACAGAGAACAGCGCAAGGGAGGTTAGATTTCAAAACTCAGGACATCCACAATGAAGCAATTACTGAATTTTTCCATTGTAGATCTGAAGCCAATGACCTTGCCCTGAGATTGGCACGGCAGTACACAAAACACGAGGATGTTATCGTTTTAGACCAGTGAGTACATTGGCAATTTGGGGGTACAAGGCTTAGTTTTGGCCCACAGTCAGAGCATTTCTGAAATCCTCCTATAGTAGAAAGACTGTAACCAGGAAGCTGAGGGAAGTAATTTTTCCCTCTGTTCAGTATTTGCCAGCCCAGCCCCGAGAGCTGTGGTTGGGCTCTCCAGCACATGACAGCTATTGACACACTGGAAGGAGGCCAGCACTGGCCTGCCACGATGGGAAGGGAGCCAGAGTCGGGAGGGATACCGGGTTTGTTCAGCTGCAAGAGACAGCCGGGCAGATCTCACTGCAACTACAACTGTCTCAAGGGAAGGAGCAAGAGAGATGGGAGCCAGGTGTGAAGATGTATGGTGACAGGGAAAAAGACCTCAGATCTAAGTTCAAACCTGAGGAATTTGGAGACACAGAAAAAAATGTCCTTTACCATGACGGGGGGTCAAATACTAGAACAGGATGCCTACAGTCACTGGAAACTCCATTGTTGGAGGATACTCAGAAACAGGCTCTTCCAGTTGTTCTGCAATCTTGTGATACTGCTCAGGTGTTCCCTGCTGTGATTCCAGTCATTGGTGCAGGCAAACCAGGGACAAGTCCTGTCCCTCTGCATCCCTTATATTCAGATACAGCAAAAAAATCCAAAAAGTACTAAGCTTATTGACAGAGAAGAAATTGCAGAGCTGTTCTCAGCTTAAATTACTGAATTTCCTACCAAGTGATAGCAGCAGGCTACTCTTTGCTATTTGGAATGCTAATACTAAAGAACTCTTGATACTGAGAAAATTACTGTTTAGTTCTGCCAATTGTTTTTTAAGTGCTTACCATGGACATCTGACATCTTTGATTGACATAAGCCCATATAAATTCAGAAATCTAGAAGGACAAAAGGAATGGGTCCATGTGGTATGTACTTCAGCCTATACCTATCAATTACCTGTCAATTGAATTAAGTTGTTTTTATGATATATTGAATATAGGATACTGCTCCTTTGTGTAGGCTCCTGTTCCAGACACATACAGAGGACTTTATAGAGAAGACCATGAAGATTCAGTAACAGCCTATGCTGATGAAGTAAAAAATATTATTGAGCATGCACACAAGAGAGGCAGAAAGGTAAAACGTTATTTCCTTAGCTGTTTGTCTTGTCTTAGAAATGAATGTGCCTGACTGTCAGTGCAATTCAGAGTTACTAAGCTACGTGGTATGGACTTGTCAAAAAGAAAAGATCACATTAATAATGCAAAAACCATCTAAGGACAAAGAGCTTGCTCCACAACTTTCTATATTGTATTCAAACATTATATGCTGTGTTTCAGATTGCTGCATTTTTTGTTGAATCTCTACCGAGTGTGGGTGGTCAAATCATTCCCCCAGCAGGCTATTTTCAGAAGGTCGCAGAGTAAGTGGTCATTCATTATCCTAACTTTTTAAACTTAACGTATTTGGTAAATAGATAATTTCTCTGCCTGCTGTAGCATAGAGCTTGATAGGCAGGAAATTACCCAAGCCTTCATGTTAGAACGTGAACTTTGGATATGGCAAAGACCTGCTTATAAACACACGGTATACAGTATAGGCCTGTACACATTTGTTTCCTCAAGGTTTGCAAAATAACACTTTCTGCATGTTCTTAAATGGTAAATGCTATGTTCTCTTTCCTTTTAAGAGACAATCGAATCTGTTATGTTACAGGCATGTGCACAAGGCAGGAGGTGTATTTATTGCTGATGAAATTCAAGTTGGCTTTGGCAGGGTTGGCAAGCACTTTTGGGCATTCCAGCTTCAGGGAGAAGATTTTATACCCGATATTGTCACTATGGGGAAACCAATAGGAAATGGGCACCCACTTGCTTGTGTAGCAACAACAAAAGAAATTGCAGAAGCGTTTGCGGCCACGGGAGTAGAGTATTTTAATACAGTAAGTAAACAGTTGCCCACTTTTGTAAAAGAGTCTAAGGATTAAAATTAGATCATTATGCAGTGTTTTTATTAATATTTACCACAGTAACTAAAAAGTAACTGTGTTACTGTACTATTTCTATGTTTCTAGGCTGTGACTCTCTATGTATTGACTCCATCTGATAAAAGTGACAGTAGCTCCTTGTATCACTGAGGCTACACTTTCAGTGACATGACTGCATCTTTCTTCCCTTTCCATGGCTCTGTGTGTTCCTTTCCTGGGCTCAGTTTGGTGGAAACCCTGTTTCATGTGCCATTGGATTAGCTGTGTTAGATGTGATTGAGAAGGAACACCTTCAGGGTCACGCCACAGAGGTAGGCAACTTCCTGATGAAGATACTCAAGGAGCAGCAAATCAAGCATCCCATCATTGGTGATGTCAGGTATCAGTGCCTTATTTACATTCTTAGCTGCTTTCTGTTTGGTTCAGTCAGTCCAACAACTCAGTCCAATAGCTGTTGTTTTGAGAAATAAATTTTGTGTTTTCAGCAAAAATGAACAGTCTCTTGTACATTAAAGTAAAACAAACTTGAGCTTATCAGAAGTCTCACATACTTTGCCACTCTGGGCCAGTACTGTTTTATCCATTTATTAGCTGCTAAAGGAATTCACGTTCCTGTTTGAACTCGAATTTCAAGTGCACGAGGTACAGAAGTGATGAGCTAGATGGAAAACATGCTTAACATCCTGTCCTGCGCTGCCAGTGTGAGCAGATAAAAGTCTGTATTACTTACATTTCTTCAAAACAGCAAAACCTTTTCTAGCAGTAGCCAAACATCAGGCAATTCTCATGCAGTAAAGGTCTGGTCTTAAATAAAACTCAGTTTCACATGTAGTTCCTTCCTCTGACACTGACTGACTGTTTTTATTTCTTTTACAGAGGTTGTGGCTTATTCATTGGAGTGGACCTAATCAAAGACCAAGCAGAAAGGACTCCAGCCACAGCAGAAGCAGAGGATTTAATAACAAGGTACATGGGACAATCATGGAGTTCCTCAATGTGGGAGGCAAGCACACAATTACAGACTACCCTTGCTGCTCAGGAACTGCTAAAATACTGACCAAATAAATAACTGGCCAGAACTGAGCCCAGTCAGTGTAAAAAGGCATTGTGTGACAGCCTGCAGGCTGGTGGTGCTTGGAAGGTTTTCTTAACTACATGCAGAGGTAAACATAATTCTTTGTTAATGCTCTTTCCAGACTTAAGGAAAAATATATTTTACTGAGTACAGATGGGCCAGGAAGAAATGTGCTGAAATTCAAGCCCCCAATGTGCTTCAATATGGAGGATGCAAAATTTGTTGTAGAGACAATTGACAAAATACTAACAGGTAAAAAAAAGATCAAAACCCTCAAAAATAGAGGGTGGTTTTTGAACTGCCTCAAAGACAATCCCGAGCTGAGCTTGTTTTTCAGAAGTGCTAAAATGGAGCCAAGATGGTAGATGCTGAGCACACAGCCTTCCCTTCTAAATTATTCTGTGCTGAAGTTCTCTAACAAAACTACTTCCTCTACAGATGCATGTGCCTTTTAAAATAGCTTTGCTCTGGCTGAGGTTTGAGTGTTCAGCTGATCTGAACAAGCACAACTTGTAAAAGCTGTACACCTGTTCCTAAAAGCCATAATCTATGTGCTTTTGCCACTTAGCTTTTTATACAACTTCTACACACTTAGCATTAAGAAAGTTAGTGTAAAAAAGGTCACAAAGTCATGACTTTACTAAGTTGTTGCTTATTCTCTCTCCAGATATGGAAAAAGAATGTCTGAACCAGTAGAAAACATCTATTTGTTCTACCTGAGCAGGTATTTACCTATAGTCACCCAGTGCTATTTAAAAGCCAAGGTTCCTAAACGTAACCTCACAAGCACTGTCAGAATAAAGCTTCCCTCAGAGATGCTTTTACTCAAAGTCTGCAGGAATTTCTGGGAATCTCCAAGTATGGACCACACTTGTGTACATCTAGCATTCACAGCTACCTTCTATCAGTCTGACACTCCCAGCAGCACTGTGTGCATCACTTGTTTGTAAGCGAGGGCCAACATGTCCCAGACATGACTGCCTCTAGAGCATGCAAATAAATGACTGCACATCCACACAAACACCAGAGCTTTTCTGCTTGCTGCTCAGTGCCTTAAGGCTCCAACCAGAAGCTGGTCCAGCTGCACAAGCACCTCTCAGCAGATCTCCCTGTGAGTGTCATTTCAGGTTCACAGCTGGTATCTTATCCTTCAGGATCAATTTACCCCTGGACTCAAAAGTTTGTGGGCATCAGAGTAAGATTGGTCCTGTTAAGTCTTCAAAGCCTTGTTAGGTCTTCATCTGTTGAGGTCCCTCAGTAGGTTGCCAAGAGAACATCTAGCTGCAACTCAGTTTGCTGCACACTCATGAGCACAGTGTACACTTAGAGTTAACACCTTGATAACAACACCCTTTGGTACACTTAGTACTTCTTCAAACTACTCTGACTAAAAGACAACCACGTGATTAGTAGAACTCTGGACAGCTGGGCAGGAATGCGCCTAATGTGATCATTGGGAGCAGTGCAATCACCGGTGGCCTCAACCACCATGAGATTCACAGTGCTATGGCCCTGAGCTAAGGAAGAAATGTGTTTTAGTTCAGTGTAATATTAGTATAGCAGGCACAAGAAAAATGTGTTAATATTTTATTTAGCAAGTTAATGGAAAGACATACAGCTGTTTATACTACTTATTCTTAGGAACAGAAAGATTACTTAACAGTGCCAGTGCAAATTAGAGGCCTAATGACTTAATGTGCTTGTCTGTAATCTAAACTAAGCAAGAAAAATGCCTTTATTTTCTACAGGAAACCAAGAATGCAAAAAGCCTCTTACTAAGTACAGTACTAGTAAGACACTTACATATAATGTAAGCGAAAATGAGGCAATGAAGTCATTTCTTTTAATGATACTTTTACAAAAAAACCGTAACATTATTTTCTTTCCATAGGTTTCAAACAATGTTCAAGATCTACTACTAAGAAACATTATTCTACTATAATAATGCACATTTAATCTTCATCCTAGCATGTCTTAGACCAGATGAGTCACCTTTGATTTTTTTGTTTTCATTTATCTTGTTTTTAGTAAAAGCTTTCAGAGAAATAAATTTTACAAGAGCTTGTCTTAACTCTGGCAGTGTGGAATTGGCTTTTATTTAAAACAGCATATCTAAAACTGATTATAAAGGAGGATCTTTCTAGTGGCCACTACAAAATACATTTTCTAAATTTATGCACTTTCAGGTTATGACTCTTTCAAATTAAGACGGGCCAATGGGTGTTCTGATTTTTTTAAGTCTTCAGCTACCTATGCAAACACCATTCCAGGTGCCAGTACACCCAGTCCTTCCCAGGCTCCTCGGACCAGTTTCAGCAGCCAGTGTCAGAACAAGGTCCCTAAGTAGCGCTATATTCAACAAACACGCTCAGCCACCAGGTCAAGTCAAAAACTTCACTTCCAAATTCCTAACATCAAATGCATGAGGGACAGACAGCTGAGGGCTATGGCTCCCACACCACTTCTTACAAACACAGTCTGTCCCCAAAAAATATCCAAGTAGGATTAGTAAATTAAGAGTAGATTACAGCCATAAGCAACAACCTTGTGTACAAGCCTTTACTTTCACCAGGCAGTTCTTTGTATCACAAACTTTTCATGCAAAGAAGAAAGGGAAAAGCCAGCTCTGCATTTAAGTACCAGTATCCTCAGTTTCTGCCTAAGGCCACATCACCTGTCAAGGAAGCATTACCTGAGCACCTACTTACAAAAACCACCACAATAACACCAGCTGACAAACTCTTGCTAGGACACTACTAGCCAGAAGGACTGCAGCACAATGGTCCTGATACCATGCAATTTTCCCACTGGAGGGCCAAGTGTTTGCTAGAAAAATACTCTGCTACCCCTTATTTCACAGAAAAAAACAGTGCAAGTATGTAATAAAGTATTTAAATTCTAAATCTTGAGACAGTAATACTTTTAAATACTGTACTCATTTGTTTCAGTGATCTGCTATTTTTTTTATTTGCAAGTAAGTGTAGGGCTGGAGGTTACGTGGTCCAGCGGTAAAGTTGTCAGCCATAAGATCAAAATTCTGGCTTTTTTTTTTAATACTCAAGGTTTCCACTTAACACCAGAAGAGCCTTACAGACTTCTAAATTTACAAGCAAGTTTTTCTTTTCAAAGACAGCCAGCAGGGAGCAGCAGATTACAGTTCATGCAGAAATAGCTGCATCCCTTGTTAAAAAAACTGAAAAGGACTGAAAAGGTCACTAGTAACGTGTTTGTTTCTTGTCTTAGTTACTTGGTTTGATTCCACTTCTGGGTGGTACTTGTTCAAAAAGAATTTGTTACAAGAAAAAAAAAAAAAAAAAGCCGTATTTTAGCTTTAAAAGGAGACTGAAAATCAAATTGATCACTGCAACAAAGATTAGAAGTTTACTTTGTGCAGTAGAGCTTGCTACTTATATTCTGCAACAAGACAGGCAAATCACATGACAGTTATTGCCTTAAAATAGCAGTAAACTAACAGTGAAGTCAAAAAAGGAGAGTATTTCTAGCTGGTCACTTATCTCTAGAGAAAGAGATGTTTTCTCCACCCACAGCTGCCAGTGGAAGTTCTTTTAGCCTCTTCTGTTATACAAAAAGGCTGCAAAAATTCAGACTTTGCATTGGTAATTTTATGTCTGTCCAACCTGCCTTTCAAGGCAAGTATATACATCCTATTAACAACTTGCAGACAAGTCTCAGACTCAAGACAGTGAAATATGAAGGAAGTGCAGCCAGCTTCTCGCACACCTCTTGGCTCCCTCCTGCAACGCTGTCTAGACTCCCAAGCCCTACCTGAAACCTACAGCTCTGGCTCCTCCTAGCAGAGCCCGATGCAGACACCACTACAGTTACTCTGAGCCTCTGTGCTTGCCTAGAGCATGAGCCACCACCTCACCAGCACAGCCCCACCACAGCTGGGGCTTCTCACCTGAGCTCTCCTCCACAACCTCCAGGCAGAAGTGACGGCAGGTTTTAGCTGCCACTTAACTGCAAATGAGCACAACTACCACCACAGCCTTCTAGTTTTAAGATTAAAAACATTTAAGCACAACTCTTCATCTATCAAGGTACTGCCATGAACTAAGTTCTGGGAACAGGATACTGGTGTTTTACTAACACATGAGCTGAAGAATGGCACAAGACACTAGATTACGCCTTTTTTATTTCAAAAGCTAGGATAGCTTCAATATCCATGTCATGGTGAATCAGAACACATGTAAAATACCTTACAATACATTAGATTCCAAAAAGGTACCAAAAAGTACAGTAAAATTAACACTTCCATTACAGGAAATGTATGACACAAAAACAATACAAAATAAAAAGGTGGAAAGTGACACTGGTTCCCTAAGATGCATCTCATTCTGTACAACTGGAGTAATGCAGAGTCCATAGTTAACTCCAAGAGGCAGTCCCTAGATGCAGAGCTGCAGCTTTAAGCAGACCCTCAAAATCAGTTTCAGTTTAACCTATTAATAAAATCATTAATTAATATCTTCAGCAATGCTGAAATTTACACACCACACTGTCTAGACAACTAGTTATCGGTAAGTATTAAACATGTAAAACATTTCCAGGGAGCTCTTCCAAGTAAGATGCACATTTAACAGGCCATAGAAATTTATTGTAAAGTTAAATTTGGTACAGAACTGAAGTATCCATCTACAGCATTGTATACAAAACCTATGCAGTCATTTTCCAAAAGAGACCATGCCACTGCATACCTGAATAAGTTTGATCAATATGGCTTGTAGTTATTCTGATGACCACCACGTCTTGGTGTCTTCCCATAATTTGCACTGCCTTGACCTATGAATAAGAGAACAAATGCATTAAACTGCTAATTAGTTATGCTTGCTTATACCCAATACAGTTCTCTTTACTTACTGTAATCATAGCCTGGTCCATATCCATAATACCCATATCCTGAATAATCATAGCCTCCATAGCCACCATAACCTTGCTGATAGCCGTATCCTTGATTCCCATAACCCTGGTTCCAGTAATTGCCATAACCTTGATTCCAATTTTGACTTTGAGCTATAGAAGGGAAAACCATCCACAAAATCCCATTTTAGTACACACAACTTATTTAGAATGTGTCCATACTAAAGTAGTGTGTGTGGTACTTACCGCCGCCTCTTCCACCTCTGCCTCTTCCTCCATAGCTACCTCTTCCTCCGCCACTACTGAACTGTTGCTGCTGGTACACTTCTTTTGGCTGTGCTACCTTAATCTCACACTGCAAATAAAAAACAAGGAAGAGTATGTGAAAGTGTCTCAGAGCAGCATTTCCCAACCTGAGCACCTGGAGAAGCCAGAGGTTCCTCTGGAGGCAAAGGAGGTGTACGTGCTGTGCTCCTCTCAGGTGAGCAGCACTACTGCATAACCAGGGGCATCTGATTTATTGTGCCACCTGGGCAAAGGTAAGTCACTGTCAGCCGTTCCAAGAGGCCACTGCTTTCAGGGCATTTTATTCTGCCTATTCCCTACCAGCAGTTTACCCATGGAAGAGGTGCTGAGGAGGAGCCACAAGGCCGCCCTCTCACCTGGCACAACCTCCAGGACAAGGCTGTTGCTATCAGACTGCTTCACCTGACCTGCACTGAACGAACAAGGTTCTGAGAAATGCACCACAATGAGTTTTCCTGGCAGCCATTGTACACCCTACACACTGTGCACGTGACTGGACTGTACCACACCCCTAGCAACCCCTGAAATCATCAGTTATCAAATAGTAACAGGTAAAACCAACCAAAGCTGACATTTCCAAGACAGGTTCCCAGGCTGCAGTTCAAGCTGTCAGCCAACCGCCTGGTTCCTGGATCTGTGCACAGTCCAAGATTAAAGCTACTGCTGCTGCAAAGGAACAACACCCGAGCAAAAGTCTGGCTTGGAGTTCTTCACCACAGGACCTTTAAGGTAATCTGCTTTTTATTCTCTATGGCTATAACACAAAAGTAAGTCATAAGTATGAGATACAGAAACATCTCAGCTCTCTTGGCATGTAGGCATTCATCTCTCCTGAAAACACACTTCACTGCTAACCAGTGACTTTCCCAGTGCATTAGGTTTGCCAGAATTTGTTCTGTACTGTGTCAAGACCAGTCTTAAACCAAATGCAATCTAAGTCAGCGTCAGACATTATGACCCAGTGTAACAGGGCTCTGAAGTTATGCGGACAGTCAGCACTGGCCTCAAAGCAAGGGAGCAGGGACACCTTGAGCCAGTACACATCGTTTGCCTCCAGTCCTCTCCTCATTTGTTGGTACATGAGCCTCTCCATTAGCTATGCCCTCAGATGAGCAGTCAGCTGGTCAGAGCATCTCACCCCACTTACAGTAGTGCCCATAACCAGCTGACCAGACACAAGCTGCCCTAAGTACAGTATGGAGTACATTCATTCTCTGGATCCTTGTAGTGGGTTTACGGGACAAGGTTTCGGTAGCAGGGGGGCTTGCAGGAAGGGGCTTCAGAGAGAAGAAAGTAGAAGCTGCCCCCCAGCAGACAGAGCCAGTTTCAGCCAGAGGCTTACAAAGTTAAGTGTCTGCAAGGCTTTCATATATTTAATGAATGCAATTAGATACTTTACATACAAAAGGCCCTAAACCACAGCAATTAAAGCCACAAATACTGTCAAAGAGCTGCTGTGACTGAACTTATAGCAAAACACCACTATAGTCAACTTCAAGCTGTCCTTATTGTAAATTTGGTACTTTGACACAAGAGGTCTACGAAAACCTTTCCAGGTTATAGATGTAGAGGTACTATGCTTGGACAAAGAGTTACAGGTCAGAGTTTCTACCTTGCTTCCACTGACGTTATGGAATTTCTTCTCCAAAACTTTCTTCACTGGATCCTCTTCCTTGAAAGTGATGAACACAAACCCCCTCCTTTTGTTGGTCTTTGGATCCATTGGCAGTTCAATTGCTTCAATCTGAAGACATGAAATACTATTTTCAGACTCACGTTTTAGATGAACAGTTAAATGCACAGAAATTGGGACAGCAAAACTCGAAGTTTTCTCTCTAAGCATATTATTCAACACCAAAGTTGCAAGCCTTTCTATGGTAACACTGGCTTTCAGATCAGAGATTTCCATTTTACAACTCTTCAAACTGATTTTAACATCAGCTAAAATGCTTTGAGTTAAAGACAAGGGTATCTAGCTAGCAATGGAAGCACCTAGTGCAGTAAGTGCCACCTTTGCTCTCAAGATGGGAAACTTCTGGATGTTACAGAAGGCTTGATACAGCTGAAGTTAACTTACTTTGAAACTTGCAAATTATTAATAAACTAAACAGCAACCGGAGACTATACTTTCAGAGTTTACTAAGGTACCATTACACACCTCTCCAAACTCTCCAAAGTATTCCCTGATTTTCTCTTCTGTGGCTTCTGGGTTTAGTCCACCAACAAATATTTTCTTCACTGGATCCTTTTTCATTGCCATAGCCTTCTTGGGATCAATTAGTCGTCCATCTAGTCTGTGTTCTTTCTGTTCCAGAACCTAAAAGACAGTTTGGTATGATTAACTCACGCTGAAGAGTTTTCCCCAGAAGTTAAGGATCTAAAATACGAAGCTTAAATTCACCTTTTCAACACTGCCAGGTTCTTTGAAGAGAATAAATCCAAAGCCTCTGGATCTTCCTGTGTTAGGGTCCATCTTTATCGTACAGTCGGTTACCTCACCAAATTTGGTGAAGTAGTCTTTCAAGTCTTTTTTGCTTGTATCCCAACTGAGGCCACCAACAAACATCTTCCTGAAATTTCAAGGAGAGGAGAGCTATTCAGATTCAGGAGGCACTACAGGAAAGCACATGCAGTAAGATGCTCAGTGGCACACACCTCAGCAGCATTGTCAGAACAGGATCGACTGTTCCGAATGCAACACCTGCATCTTGGCAAAAGCTGCTGACACTACAGGAGTGCACAAGGGTGGGCTTCTCCCCCCCTCTTTTTGAGGGAATGCCACAATGCACCCTGACATTTATTAGATTATATAAGAAATAGTAAGAATAGCCTGAAATATTCCTTGCCAGTAATTTATGTCCTTACAAAAGTGTTCTATAATTTGCAAGAAAGCAGTATTGATTATCAGGTACTGCCAACTCAGTTCTTGCAAAGAACCTAGGATCATTCCTACTGCTCTGAAAGCATTCAGCAAAGAATCCGGCATCAAAAGCAAAGTATTTGAGCTCTCTTAGGTTTTGGTTAAATGGCTTTAAAAATTTTAGTCCAGATATCTGTGACCTCCAATAACAGTCACATACAACAGATGGGACTTTGGACCTGCCTTAACTACTATGTTGTGCACTTCTTCCTGCTTAGTTACTGACTCTAGTTCTCTCTTCATCAGTACTATGGGAGTCTCTCCATTCTCAGTCTTTAATTCCAAGTAGGCGGATACAGTTCTTCCCTGCCCACTTTCCCATACAAAATACCCTCTGAAGGAGGATATCTATCTCAAAGAACTAAATTCGAGGCACAATACAGAAGTGAAACTAACAAACAAAACAGTGATATCAGGCAATAAGGCATTTTTCAAATGCCTCACTTCAAATGAAAACATTAATAACATGGCTGCATTTTCTATTTTCAGAGTTTCCAAGGTAACAAACTAAGCTTTTAAAAGCATTCGAGCCTTTTTATCTAACTATAGACTGAAAGAGTTTAAGTTGTCATTACTCTGTTTGGAGGCAACCTAGATTGGCATTAGAAGCTAACAGCACTTCAGAAACTGAACTATGCTGAAATGAAATTGGCTTTTGGTGGTTATGTGTAAGTTTGATTTGCAAGAATTGGCATCTGTTTATGTACAAAAGGCAGCGGGGCAGGAACCTTATGGGGTTTTTTTGCCCTTTTTTCCTCGGCTGGGCAAAACCATACCCTTTATCAGTTGAACTCAAGTTTTTTCAGCAGACCGAGCTGTGCACTCTTGATGAGTGCAGCAGGAAGCACAGGGCCCAAGTAAAGCATGTGCTTCCTGCAGCCATTACAGCAGAGCCTCGGAGGAACGGCCTTACCAAGTTTACTAAGTCTTTCAATACCAGGCAAAAGAAAGGGGCTTGGGTGATTCCTTCCCATCCCAACAGCTGACTGTGGCTGCTATAACCTGTACAGACAGTGGCTTTCCACAGCACACCCTGTCATCCCTGACCACACTTACAGAACAATCAAGAGATTGGGGGAGATGACAGGAATTTGTCTGGAGGCAGCTTTGGCTGCTTTATGGCATCGGGTTGGGGCTGTGGCATTGCCAGATGTTACACTCACCTCTTACCACAGCAGTATGTGTTACACTTTGCAATTTGCAGTGCTTTGTTTTGTAACTGGAAAAACTGATACCTAATTTAAATAACACAATATAAAACCTTCGAAACTATGACAAAAATCCCAATATTTGGCTTTGCCTTCAGAGGCCACATAAACTGGACAACTGCACCCTTAACAGGCAGTCGTTTTTCCCTCCTGAGTGTACCAGTGCAGCTAAATGGAAGCTTATTTCAGCTCTTAACAAAACCCTCTAAAATCAGTGCCTTGGACAGCTCTCATTTTAGGACAGTACTACATTTTTCACATAGGTCAATCCCTCTGAATAATTGCTTTTGTCAAAAGTTTCATTTCATACCGATTTGGGGCTGAAGCTTGTCACCTCCTGTTCATGGAAGAAAAAGACTATCACCCTTTTTTCAGCACAGAACACTAGAAACAGTAAAAAAAACCTCATACATAGCTAAAAGGCCTGGTTCTCAATCCTTCTAGTGTCTGCAAAAGGTACATCCGGCCCCAGCTTGCGGGAAGTTTGTGCAAGTGTTATTCATTCCTTTATAATCAAAATCTATTACACTGGCTTCAGCTCTCTGGTTAACCTGAGGGATCTGACCCTCTGGTTCAGAGCTCAGCGATAACAAAGGAAGTTCCAATTAAATACGTGGGGTAGCCTGAATAACAAAGACCTCCTTGAGAAGTAGGCAGGTAACGTTCACGTCAAGTACGTGCATTTATGAACAGGCCAACTATGATAGAAAAGAAATTCCTCTTGTGTAGACAAGGATTCCACTACCAAAGCACAGCGAAACTACACTGACTCCTCCAGAAATCCCTTGCAAGACATAAGGTATTTTCTGACAATGCTGCAAAGTAGCACACCAAATTCGCTCTTACCGACTTAAACACACCGCGCATCGTCTCGATCGTGATTTTCCCTCTACTTCCCTTAAAAAATACTTAGCGTACCCCCACAGCCTTCCAAGGCCAGCATTATTTTTTTTTACGTGCTTTACACAAAACACATTCACATTTACATCAACGCCGGTGGCCATGGGCCATGCGATCCCCACAAAGTTTCAACCAGCCCCCTCCCCCAACAGAAAGCAACTCCTTCCATCCGCCCCTTTCGCTAAAGAGGGAAAAGATGAAGAAAACGCGGGAGAGGTAAATCCCCTTCCATTTTACAGCGTAAGACGGCAACAGCCCCGCTCGGCGCCCCTCCCCCAGCCGCCACATGGCGCCAACAAAAGGCAGCGCCAGAACAAAGGAAGCGCTGGTGCTGCAGGGCCCCGGCTCGGCGGGGCCGCTCCCGCCGCCCTCCCCGCCGGGCCGAGCGGGGCCGGGGGCGCTGCC